>PVKB01000318.1:792872-840976 GCA_004027205.1 Ctenodactylus gundi
GGGGGGGGGGGGGGGGGGGGGGGGGGGGGGGGGGGGGTCCCGCAGCTGTCACCCTGGTTTCTGTGCTGAGGGTCCGTGCCCTCAAGGGCTCCAGATTGGCTCTCCAAAGCTCCTTCCTTAGGGTGAGGTCCAGCGGCGGGGCGCAGCAGAAATAGAAACTTAAGCAGTTGGTGCACTGCAGTCCCCCATCTCGTTCTGTGCTCCTCTCAGTACAAGCCCTACAGACCAGGGGCACGGGATTCGGACTGGGGGCGATGGTGTAATGTTGATAGTGGTTAGGAAGGCGGCCTCTCTACAGTAAGCGCCTTTTCTTTTGGAAGGGCAGACTGGAGGGGTGGATGGACAACACTGAGGAATATGGGGCTCCCGGGACCAAGGAACTTTTGAGGCTGCCTAGAGTAAAATCTAAGTCTAAATTGGAGTAATAGCACAGCGGTTAGAGGGCTTACCTAGCATGTGCAAGGCCCAAGTTGATTCCCGAGCACCATGTAAACCTGACATTCTGGCAGACACCTATAGTCATAGCAAATGGAAGGCTGAGGCAGACCGACTGCTGTGAATTCAAGGCCAGCCACACTGCAGAGCCAGACCGTATTTTTAAGTCAACCGAATCTAAGTCCCTGGCCAGACTGGTGGCACACACCTTTAATCCTGGCACTTGGGAGTCAGCCTGGGTTGCATATGAATTCAAGACCAAGAGTAAGACTGTTTGAAGCAAAATAAAAAATTCAGGTCTCTGGTCTCCCTCTTTTCTGTTCCTAGTGCAGCCTCATCCTTATGCATGTTTTCTACAACAGGGTGGTTCCAAAATAGCCTGAGCTTCTAGTGACAGTCACACCGTCCCAAGCTTTGCAGGTGAAACCAACAGCTTGCTACAGCCAAGGAAATTCAGCCTCCATGGAGGGCGGCCTCCTTCATGTTTTTTCACTGGGGTGCATTCTCACTCTCACTGCATTCAACCCCACCCTGAATTTGAATGTGACACAGGATAACCAGGTTAGGGCTGGGTGCCGGGGTAGGCAGGCACACAGGCTGATACTTCATGCCCTGGGCAAACTTCCCTATGTCAGCTTGGCCAGAAGGACTGGCCTCCTGCCTTCAGACCTCGAGAGAGAAAAACACACACAATGATACAGAAAGTTTAGAAAACTGCCTTTATTCTATTAGTTGGAAAAATTAACTGGTACAGAAAAAAAGTTTAGTCAGCTGAAGAGGAGAAAAACCAGTGCCACCTTAACTGATGGCTTCCCTGGGAGGGTACCTGGATATAGCAAGGAGAAAAGAACATTGTGAATTAGAGCCAAACCCTACAGTCCAGGTGTGAAAGGATGTGCTACCTTGTAAATGTCTATTTGACACAGATGTAAAACCAAATTCCCATTTACTTATTAGCCCAGTTTGTAAGAAGAAATACTGGTAGACATGTGGGCTTAAAAAGGGGTGATCCGGCCTCCTTTTATCAGAGAAAACAACGAAATGGGAATTTTAAAAATGAATTTTCCGTCTGACTTTATTTCCAAATACCCTTTTTTAAAAAATCATTCTGTGCAGATGACAAATATCAGTATTAGGAAATCAAATTATACAAAAAAATACTACATCTACTCTGGGGTAGATATATTTATTTTTGGTAACATACATTAAGTGGCACTAATTACACAGTAACTATAAGGTAACTAACATGAAACCACAGAACTGTAACTCTGCCACAGCGCATGGACTGACTTGGGCCTTCTGGCTTAGCTATTTTCAAAAAACTGAACGCCCACCCAGAGCTATGCCAATGAAATCTGCTAAGGAGTAAAGCTCCAAAATGGTGACTCACAAAAGTTCCTTGCAGCTGACAGATGATAGAGGCAGGGCATGTTAGTTATGAAGTAGTTACAGCCTAATTCACAAAAGTTACCAACTGTTTCTCTTTCTAGAAAGAAGCAAGAAATTAAGAAATTCCTTGAATTAGCGCCTGGTCTGTCAAGTGGAGGAGAGAGGGCAATTAGAGCAGTGTCAGAAGGACCCTACTGGGTCAGATGGGTTGGACATTATTAATAATCACGGTTGGCTTCTAAATAATGGTAGCAAGATGACTTCTGATTTGTAATCTTAGGTAAATTATAGATAAATGAAAAAGGCCAGTAATCATACACTAAGATTAATAAACAGCACTTCAAAATTAACCGCATTGAGGGCTGTGCTTGCAGCAAGGTTTCACAAGACAAGGCACCCAGATTTCTTCTTCCCACGTCTGGCTTGCAGAGCTGCTCTCGTGGCCATTTCAAAAACCTCCCTCACTCCATCTTTGGTCTTTGCTGAACACTCCATGTACCCAAAGGCGCCAATCCTATTTGCCATGTCTCTGCCTTCTTCAGGTTTTACTGGCTCCTAGCAAAGAGGGGAAAAAAAAAAAAAAAAACAAAAACAACAACAACAAAAAAACAGTGCTTTCAGCAAGCAAGCAAGCAGCGTTTTTTACACACACGCATGCACACACACACTCTCTCTTCTCTCTCTCTCTCTCTCTCTCTTTCAACTAAACCCCTTTTTTGGAGACACTGTCTTGATATGTAGTTAATTTCCCACTCTCAAAACCTTGTACATGCCAGCAAGAGCTTGAAAACTGAGCTATCTGGGATTAAGACCTCCAGAGGCCTCCAATAATGAGGAACCCCAGACAGTAGACCACATGGCTTCCGAGAGGCCAAATCCCACCTCTGCTGTTATTTGTATGAAGGCATCAGTAAAAGCATCAGAGCTTTCTGGACTTTCTGCTTTCAGGATTTCTTGATTCTTCAGCTGCCACTAATTTATCCTAGCCTTCACATGTATACACAGGTAACAACTAGAAAGATAAATCAATAGCCTGAAAAAAGCCGTACATCTGAGGAATTGAATACTGCTGGGATGATTTCTTCCCAGGTTGGTGGTCCTTGGGGCCAATACCACCTTGTATAAGACATTCCACTGTGGGGATGTAGACGAGTGGTAGACCACCTCCTATGTGGGTGCAAAATCTAGAGTTCAATTCCCAACAAGAGGAGAGGGGAGGGGAGGGGAAGGAGGAGGAGAGAGGAGAGAGGAGAGGACAGAGTAGAGAGTAGGGGAGGGGAGGGAAGGGGAGGGGAGGGGAGGGGGAAGAGAACTGAAGAGAAGAGAAGAAAGCAAGTCTCAAACAAAAAAAGCCCACTGACGTTTTTCTGCCTGAGTGTCCAATGAGAGCCATGTGTGAGAATTTCTGGGTTCTCCAGTTCAAAAATGCTACAATACAGAGGTTGCTCCAGACTATACCTGCTTCATCTTGGCTAACTCCCGCCTTGTGTGCTCATCATTTCGAAGATCTTTCTTATTCCCCACAAGGATAATGGGTACGTTGGGACAGAAATGCTTGACTTCTGGAGTCCATTTTTCCGGAATATTTTCTGCAAGAAAAATATACCAAATGTACAGAAATATTATTCCATATTGAAAAATCTCGAAGTCAAACTGCAAAGACTACACTACTTCATATTTAGCTGAGTATGGTAGTACACACCCATAGTCTCAGCACTCTGAGGCAGAAGGATCTCAAATTCAGCCTGGAAAACTTAAATGAGACCGTATCTTTCTCGTTCTTCCTCTTTTTGAGACTGTATTGCTCTGTAGGCCAGGCTGGTCCTGAATGCACTGTGTAGCTGGCTTTGAACATATGGCAATCCTCCTGGCTCAGCCTCCTGAGGGTTGGGATTACAGGTGTGTGCCATCATATCCAGTTTATGTGGTACTGAGAAACTGAATTCAGGACCTTGTCCTCCAGCATCCCCCTTCGCTTTTTTTTTTTTTTTTTTTCCTTTTTGAGACAGGATCTCACTCTGTAGGTAATAAACTTACTATGCAGGTTTAAACTGGTACTAAACTTACTACGTAGCCCAGGCTGGCCCTGAACTCAAGACAATCTTCCTGCCGCAGCCTTCCGAGTGCTGGGATTACAGGCATGTACACAACAGGTAAGCACTCTAACCAGAGATATACCCCCACTTAACCCCTTTACTTGTTTTATTTGAGATAAGGTTTATTACTTACAATCCTCCTGTCCCAGCCTCCCAAGCACTAAGAGTATAGGCATATGTCACCATGCCTTGGCTCTGAAAATTTTCAAATGGCTCAAGAACAACTTTGAAAATAAGCAAAAGACAGCTGGCTTGAATGGTGCACACTGGTAATCCTACCTAGCCATATGGTAAGCTCAGCCAGGAGGATCCCAAGTTCAAACTCAGCTTGGGTAATTTACCATCTCAGTGAAACTGTCTCAAAAAGGGGGGTGGGTGGGGTGGGAAGGAGCCTACAGAGCTAAGAGTATAGCTCAGCAGTTAAGAATGCTTGCCTAGCAAGTGCAAAGCCCTGGGTTTGATTTCCCAGCATCACATAAGCTGGGCATGGAGGTACATGTCTATGATACTAGCACTCAGAAGGCTGAGACGGGATTACGGTGGTGTGTTTGAGGCCAGCCTGGGCTCCACAGTGAGTTCAGTGTAGTTCAGGATTAGTCTGGACTACAGAGCAAGATCCTACCTGTGAAAACAAAAAGAGCTAGAGATGTAGCTTAGTGAAAGGCCCTGGGATCAATTCCCAGTACTTCAACAAAAATAAATGTGAAACCAATGATACCCAGCAGTAGTATCCTTCCCTACACTGTAGTATAGTGACCTAGAATGCCTGTATATATATCAAAATGGTAAGAGGGTAAAAAGTTTAACATCCCATGACACCTTAGTCATCTCAGTGTCTGTCGACTATGCTTTTCAAATTGGGTTGACAGTGGTATTTGCCATATAAAGTCTACTTTGAGTCAATGTATACAAAATGCTTTTAGCATGACAGTCATTCAAATTTTACTGACAGGTGGGAATGGCAGTGCATAAAAATAATCCTAGTACTGAGAGGTCGAAAGGCAAGCCTGCAAATGTGAGCTCACTCTGGGCAATGTAGTAAGACCTGCCTCAAATTTTTTTTCTTGTTGTAAAATAAAGAAGAGCTGGGGATGTATTCAGTGCAAAAGCTCCGGGTTCAATCTCCTCTGCACCAAAACCAAAAATACACTATTGAGATGCTGACTCTGGAGGATCACATATTCAAGCCCAGGTTGGGCAACCTAGCAAGACTGTTTCAAAGAGTCCCGGCTGTTATCTGATACTGCATTTATTTATTTATTTATTTATTTATTTATTTATTTATTTATTTTCTGTGGTACTGGGGATTGACCCATGCTAGGTAAGCACTCTACCACAGAGCTACATCCCCAAAAGTTCATGCTGTACTTAGAAATGTTTTACTCTTTGAATTTTATGACAAATCACCAACAGGCAGAGGCTATCTAAAAATACAAAAAGATGCTGTTTTCTGGCTGAAAGACCCGATCATATAGATAAGTTAACATGAACCAAAGCAGGAAAGACAGTCTTAATCCAATTCTCTGCTCTAGTGTTCAAGATGGATATTCAATCACTTCATTAATTGTCACTAATGTGACAACTTGAAACTCAATACCTTAGTATGGCTCAAAAAGGTTCCCAAAAAAGTGCAATGGCCAGTCCTCAGAACAAAACCAGAAAAGAGAAAGCACATTTAACAGTACAGCCAAACAGCTTCTGGAGGAACTCTTACTACTGAACCTGTAGTTTTGATAGCACAGTGTGAATGTTAAATTGGACTATAAACTTGACACACTCTAGAGCCACAAGAGGATTAACAAAGTGTATCTCATAGTGTGCATCGGCAGGTTATGGAGGTACACACATACACATACACAGTCTCTGGCCTCCTCTTCTCTGCTCTGCCTCCTGACCTACATGAGGTAATAAGCAGCATTTCCTCTGCCTATGTCTTCTGCTTTGGAGACAGTGCTGAGATTACAAGTGTGTACCACCATACCACATTACCAGCTGGTAGCCTCAAAATCACAGCAATCTTCTGGCCTCAGCCTCCCAAGTGCTAGGATTACAGGTGTGTACCCCCCATCCAGTTTATGTTGTGCTGGAGAATCGAACTCTGGGCATCACGTCTGCTAGTCAAACACTTTAACTGCTATACTATGCTCCCAGCTCTTGAACTCTTGATCCTCTTGCCTCAGAATTCTAATTCTTGGGATCACAGTTGAGTCATCATGCCTAGCTCCCTACCCATTTTTATTCTGAGACAGGGTCTAGCTAAATAAATTGCCTAGCTTGGCTCCACACTTGGCCTCAGCTGTAAGTATTTTGGGTTATAGGCATTTGCCACCATACCTTGTAGCTTTTCATTTTCTTGATAGGGCATTTTTGGTTTTCCATAACACATTGATTTTCTGGAAGCTTTTTATTTTGATAAGTAATAACACTCTTTCTCTCTAACAAAGCCAATGAAGAATTTTTAATCAGCTCATAGCAAAATCAAGGTAGCTCAGTCAACTCAGCAAAGGGTCCCCACCTATCTATGAAACTTCCTGCATTGATATCCAGTAGGGGTGCAGCATTCTCCAGACCCTACATATCCAGGTGTGTATACCACAGTGGGAGGTAAATTTCTTTGCCTGTTTATTTTCTACATTTCCTCTCTTCCTTAGAGCCTCCTCTATAGATGGCTTTAGAAGAACAGATCATAGCTACTGAACAAGCAGAAGTTAAAAGCCAATGACACCTGGGTGTGGTGATGCACACCTGTGATCAGCACTCAAAAGGCTAAAGGCAGAAGGTACCTGGCTATAAAGACAGAATAACAGTATTTTGTTCTCGTTGTATTCTATCTCTATAGGATTACACCCTGAAGACTAGGTGCATATCATATAGTGGTTATAGTAATTGTCTCGCATGCACAAGGACCTGTGTTTGATTCCCCCAGCACCACATAAACTGGGTGTGGTGGAGTAGGACTACAGCACTTGGGAGGCTGAGATAGGAAGACTGGTGTAGGTTCAGGGCCAGCTTGGGCTACACAGTGAGTTCAGGACTAGCCTGGACTATAGAGCAAAAGCTTGTCTCAAAAAAAAAAAAAAAAAAAAAACAAATAAAATAAAAGATTATACCCTGAATCATGAGGGTATAGAGCCTTTTTCATTCCCCTGGGGTACAGGTGAATTCTTTAGGTAGGTATCTCACATGTTGAACAACTCCATTTTCTCTGCTGCCCAGGGCTCTGCCTTGAAGCCTAGACCCTAGGGCCTCAGAACAGTCTCTGAAAGAACTAGGGTGAAAACTAGTATTCAGGGCTGGAGGTGTAAGCTCAGTGGCTAAAGTGCTTGCCTACCATGTGCTAGGTCCTGGGCTGGATTCCCCAGTATTACATAAAGATTAGCTGGATACAGCGGCACAAGCCTATGATCCTAGCACCAGGAAGGCTGAGGCAGGATGACTGTCATGAGGTTGAGGACAGCCTGGGCTACACAGTGAGTTCAGGACCAAGCTGGACTACAGAGTGAGATCCTATATCCAAAACAAAACAACCAAAAAACCCCAACACCACTAGAATTCAATCACAGCTGTTGTAAATGAACTAGATGAACCAATAGCAGAGAGCGTATCTCTTAAGTATCAGGAGATACTATACAGGGAGCTCAATCTCTCAGCTTAGTTCCTTGGGCTCATGATCTTAAGAAATGGCTCAACATTTGGAATGACCTCACCATCATCATTAAAATAGCAACAGGCTCGGCCTAGTAGCCGGTACCTGTAATAGCACCATAACTAGCTATTAAAGTGGATGCTTTCTTTGGGGAATGTACTAGAGGGGTGTTACTGGGGACTTAACCCAAGGCCTTGGCAATGAGCTATGTTATCAATGCCTTTAAAATTTTTTTTTTTACCTTGAGATCTTGCTAAATCACTAAATTGCCTGGCCTGGGCTCAAACTGGCCTGGGCAGTCCTTCTGCCTCAGCCTCCCAGAGTGCTGAGGTGTCAGGCGTGGGTCTTAAATTCACTATGGAGTTGCTGGCCTTGGACTCACAGCAATCCTCCTGTCTCAGCCTCCTCAGTGCTGGGATTACATAAGTATGCTACCACGCCCAGTGGTGCTGGGGAATCAAATTCAGGTACTTAGTGCTTGATTTAGTGCTTGCTAGGTAAGCGCTTTAACCAATGAGCCATTCCTTCAGCCCCATGGTGGATACATCTTAAAGACAGTAGGGCTTGTGGTAGAGCTCAGTGATGAGAGTGCTTGCTTACCTAGTACATGTGGCTTCAAGCTCTAGCTTCACCAAAATAAATAAATAAAAAATAAAATCAGAGGAGCCATGAGAGACAAAGGTTGAAAAGGGAGCTACAGCCCACATCTACAAGTTCCTAAGTTCTAAGATTGTGGCCACTGATGATTCTTTCTCTAAAATCTTAGGCCATATGTCTATCATGTAAGCAGGCAGTGGCAAACATCAGGCATCAGGCTCTAGGGACACTCACCTAAACTATCAGGGCTGTCGATGGAGAAACACATCAATATAACATCGGTGTCTGGGTAGGAGAGTGGCCTCAGGCGATCATAATCTTCCTGCCCAGCTGTGTCCCACAAAGCCAACTCTACCTGTGATGGGAAAAACAAACAACCACAGGAGTGCAAAAGTTAATTCCACTACCAACTTTTAGAAAAAGCACAATTTACCACAGTAATTTCAACGAGAAGACCACCTCGAGTAGGAAAATACAAGATGGCCCTTTTTTTTGAGACAGGGTCTCGCTCAGTAGCCCAGGCTAGTCCTAAACCCACTATGGAGCCCAGGCTGGTCTTAAACTCAGAGCAATCCTCCTGCCTCAGCCTCCGGAATGCTAGGATTACAGGTGTGCACCACTATGCCCGGTTTACGTGGTACTGGGGAATAGAACTTGGCTAGATTTAGTGCTTGCTAGGCAAGCACTTCAACCGCTGAGCCATTCCTCTGGCCCAAGATGGTCCATTTTTTATGAGTCAAATCCACGTGTAGAGGTTATTTTTTTCTTTTTTGTTTGTATATTTGATTGGTTGGTTGTACCAAGGATGGAACCCAGAGAGTTTACACTCACAAGCCGTTAATATCCCTAGCCCACTTTTTAGTTCTGCTTTTGAGACAGGGTCTCAGCATTAAATCACTAAGTTGCCCAGGCTGGACTTGAACTTGCAACCCTCCTGCTTCAGCTTTCCAGAGTGCTAAGGATACAGGCCTGTGTTACCAGGCATACTTCTTTTTTCTGAACTGGGGACTAACTTGAGGGGCCTCTGACTGGGCTATACCCTCAACCCTTTTCCTTTCAGGAGAGTCTTGTTAAGACACCCAAATTAGGCTTGAGGTTGTTGATCTTTCTTCATTATCTTTCTAGAATGCTATGATTACAAATGTTTGCCACCATGCCTACGTAACGGTTGATGAATGCTTGCCTAGCATGAACAAGGCCCTGAATTTGATTTCCAGCACCACATAAACTGTGTGTAGTAGTGTATATCTGTAATCCCAACACTCAGAAGGCTGATACAGGAGGACTGCCATCAGTTCAAGGCCAGCCTGGGCTCCATTGTGAGTTTGGGTCCAGCCTGGACTACAGAGCAAGACCCTAGCTCAAAAAAGGGCTGGGGATGTAACTCTGTGTGAAGCCCCTAAGCTCATTCCTAGCATACATGCACACATACAAAGGGGGGGAAAAAAAAAAAAAGACAGGGAACATCCCTGGATCCAGACCCAGGACTGGACAGGAGGTAGAACAGTATTCACTATCATGACATTAAGCAAGGAAAATGGATAAATAAAGGGCAAAATCAAGGTGGGCATGGTGGTGCATATCTGTAATTTAGTGGGAGGCAGGATTGCTTTGAGGCCAGCCTGGACTATATAGAGTTCAGGATTAGCCTGAATTACAGAATGAGACAAAAAAAAAAAGAAAGAAAGAAAAAGAAAAAACGAGGGGAAATGAAATGAAATTGTAAATAACATGCACCAAGTATACAAGAGACAAGAGACAGGAAAATATCCCACAATATCCCACTGAACAGCTATTCTTAATACTTGCTTCCTACAAGCTAGGATTTTAGGCATGTGCCTTCACACCCTGCTACAGTACTGGGGCATAAAACACAGGGCCTTGTGTATGCTAAGCAAGTACTCTGACCACTGTGCTATGTCCCAACCCTCACTGGACTATTTCCTCACTTTTGTTTCATTTTGCCCCAGTGTGGAAATAATGACACAAGCCAGTGTTTAGCGTTACTGTGGGCTGTACCTACAGCCTCCTTATGCATGCTAGGCAGGTACTCTAACAGTGAGCTTTATCCCTAGGTCCCTTCCCCTTTTAAAATTGAGATTATCTTCCTAAACTGACCAGGCTACACCTAAACTTGAGATTCTCCTGTTCTACCTTCCTAGTAGATGGGATTATAGCATGTGCCACCAACTCTGACAACAAATTTGTATTCAAGTCGGTAGCTAAGAAAAAATACAGTACCTGGTGTTAGATAAGCCCTGAGGCGACAGAAAAGACCCACAGTTCTGCCTTTGCTGCTCAAGAAATGCCGGAATGGCTGAAGAATACATCATGTATTTGTGAGGGGGTATATTCCTTCCATACCTGGCTACTGGCTCATCCACTTGGAGTAGGAAGGTAAACTGATGCTTGGTTCTGGACACAGGTCCCCTTCCATATCATAGAGCGCTGGGCCCAGCTCTCTCTTCTCCTTACAATCAGGCTGATTGTAAGAAGTCCATTCGTTCGTTCATTCATTCATTCACTTTGAGATAGAGTCTTGCTCTGTAATCCAGACCAGTTCTAAACTCACTATATAGTACAGACTGGCCAAGAACTGACGGCAATACTCCAGCCTCAATTTCTAAGGTGTGGCACCACCACACCTAGTAAGTATGTGACCCTGGAGGATCAAATAAGGCCAGGCCTCCTCATACTTCTGAGGTAAGTGCTCTAATCACTGAGCTACGCCCATAGCCCTGATCAGAGGTCCTTTGAGGCAAAAGGTGTCACCTTCCATATGTGGAACACCTTTTTCTAAGCTAATCCTTAAAATGAGAATCAAGCCCAGGGCTTTCACACTGAGCTACATCTCCAACTTATCTTCATTTTTTATTTTTTAGTAAGGGTTTTGCTAAGTCTCTAAGTTTCCTACTCTGGGCTAGAACCTGTGATCCTCTCGCCTCTTTCATAGGGCAAATTGGTTTCTAAACAGTTTTTTGTTAAAGTTGGTGACCACTGATCTCTTCCTTCTACACTTTAAAAAGCTCTTATTTTTATTGGCTTGGTTTGTGCAGCTAAGATATTCTACTACTTAAGATATACTACTACTCAGTTTTCATAAGCTGTCTGATCTGATCTCATTTCTGTTTTGGAAAGGCTTATTCATGGGATCATGAACACCTACGATCCTGCACAGCCCTATTAATGAACACTGTTACATGAAAATTCCCAGGCAGTTGCCACTCCTACCTTGGTAGTTTCTTGAATTGCTCTGTGGCAGGCAGCTAACCTGTGACACCTTTCTCCAAATTAAGCACTCTTATTTCAGGGGTCTTTTGCTAAATGAGAGACAATTCTGTCTTGCCACGGTCAGTCATATTTAAGGTTGACAAAACAAGACCATACACCACAGACCATTCCTTCAAGATTTTAAGCCAAGGTCTTACACTTCCTGTGGACAAGCTGTACTTGTTCCAAAATACTTAGGTACAGACAATGCTTCAAATATGAAATATGACAAAAGAAATATCACTGGCCTAAAAACATACATAGTATCACAAATGTTTATTTTCTGTCTTCCTTTTCTTCCTTCCTTCATTCCTTTTTGAGACAGGGTCTCGCTCTATAGCCCAGGCAGGTCCTAAACTCACTATGGAGCCCAGGGTGGTCTTGTACTCATGACAATCTTCCTGCCTCAGCCTCCTAAGTGCTGGGATTACAGGTGTGTGCCACCCTGCCCGGTTTATGTGGTATTGGGGAGACAAACTCGGGTACTTAGCACTTGTTAACCACTGAGTCATTCCTCCAGCCTCAGATTTTTCTTTAAGTACTGTAGCCCTCAGCTACAACACTACCACCTTTTTCATTTTTTATTTTGAAGACAGGATCTTATTAATTTGCCCAGGTTGAGCATTAACTTACATTTCTCCTGCCTGAGACATCCAGAGTACTGGGATTATAGTTGTATACTATGCCCATATTCACAGAAGGAGAAGAGCTTTCTAGCTGATGGTTGCAGAAATGCAGCAACTGACAGCTATTCTCTAGAGGGACCAACAGGGCAAAATCAATAACATACATTCACTAGGCTTTTGAGAAATCAACAATAAAAATACAAATCAACCTTGCTTCCTCTCAAGAACCTAGATCTTTCTATATATGGTATAATAATCTCAGCAAACCCTAACACCTCAGCACATTTCCACCCAGTTTGTCACAACTAGGGAGTGTTGTCACACAAAATCAGTCTATCAGGCCCAGAAAAACACTTGTATATGCTGGGCTTGGTAAGGTTAGTTTGTAATCCTAACACAGGGGAAGATGAAGGAGGAGGAGAGTTCAAGGGCAGCCAGGCATACCCAGCAAGACCTTGTCTCAAAGAAAAAAAAAAAAAAAACCCAAAACTAACATGACATAAATACCTCTATCTACGGCTGGATGAATAGCAAAGAGACTTAAGTGTTTGCCTAAGCAAGCATGAGGCCCTGAGTTCAATTTCCTAGCACCACATAAAGCTGGGAGTGGCTGCACATAGCGGTCATCACTTGGGAGGAAGGCTGAGGCAGGAGGCTAGCCTGGTCTATTGTAGTTGATTGAGTTCATTCATACCAGCCGGGGCTACAGACAGAGTGGAAACCTGCCTCAAACGAAACAAAACAAAACAAATCCAACCTCTAAGCATCCATGCAGACAACTGAGGCTGAACTGGCAACACTGCACTGTGAGACCACCTTCAATGTGAAACCCAAAGTTCTTTGAGATTTGTTTTATTTTTTGCTTATACTGGGGATTAAACCCAGAGCCTTCATATTAATATCCCCAGTCCATTTGTGATTTTTTTGAGTTGGAGTCTAACTAAGTTACTAAATTGTCCAATTTGGGCTCAAACTTATGATCTTCCTGCCTCAGTTTTCCAGAGTGCTGGCACCATTGACACTGAAATTATTCATTTATTTGTCATTTTTTGGCCCAGTAAGGTATCTGGGGATTCCCAATGGCATGATAACAATCCGTATAGCCCAATCTGCACTTGGATAAGATGACCTATGAAATGTTAAAAGACTATTTTCAATATGGTATTGTTCAAGCTAAGTTTGGTATTTGGTGCTTCTAAATACTTAAAATCACTTCACAGAACCCTGATGTCACCTGTAAAATGGTCTAGCCATTTTAATAATACAAAAGGATGGGCTAAGGGTGTATCTCAGTGGTTAGCAGGCTTGCTTAAGTGATTGGAAGGCCCTGGGTTCAATCCCCAACACCAGGTAAAAATTAGCATGCCTATAATCACAGCACCTGGGAAGCTGAAGCAGGCAGAATGCTGTGAGTTCTACATCAGCCTGGGCTACACAGTGAGTTCAGAATGGGCCTGGACTATAGAGAACCTGCTTCACAGACAGACAAAGAAAGGTTACAGAGTGTATTCTTAGCACTCTGAGAGGCTGAAAAAGGAGGACTGT
Source organism: Ctenodactylus gundi (assembly GCA_004027205.1). Taxonomy (NCBI): domain Eukaryota; kingdom Metazoa; phylum Chordata; class Mammalia; order Rodentia; family Ctenodactylidae; genus Ctenodactylus; species Ctenodactylus gundi. The sequence goes on from PVKB01000318.1 coordinate 806,477, forward strand.
AAGTTTGAGTTATGCTTAGGCCACTCAGTGAGACCTTTTCTCAGAATCAAACAACAGCCTACAGATGTAGCTCCATGTAAAGGCCCTGGGTTCAGTCCTGAATAAGGAAGGAAAAGAACAGATAGTTCACTCAGAGACACAGAACTGTTACAAAGCCCTATAATGAGAAACTGAAATCCTGAGTAGCTGACCTAACCCACTTTTCATATATGGCGCCACATATTAAGACTAGATGACTTTTAGACAGAAAAGGAAGGGAGATAAAGCAGCTAAGTAAAAAGAGAATTATGAAAGCCAATGTACCAAGTGTTATCAGTGTAACAGACACAAGACTGTCAAAGAGCTAAGCATGTTGGAGAAGAACACACCAAGACCACCTTGTTCCACCTTGTTCTGGTTTCCTTTTTTCCTCCTAGGGTTTTTTGTTTTGTTTTGTTTTTGGTCTAGGTGACCCATTTATAAAGAAAAATTCATCTCCCTTCAAAACACATACAAAAGAGAGGTAAGGCATTATTTTTGAGAACAAAAGACAGAAGATGTATCTCATTAGAACTTTGTCCTAGTCTTGCCACAGGGCTTTTAGAACACACAAGAGGGAGCACTGTCTTAGCCACTAAGAGCAGAAAATTGAAAGAATTGTTATCAGGCTGCTTTATGTTACACTACAACCCTTTAAGAAACATAATCAATAAAGACCTCTTGGGGAGTAAGTCCATCCATACAAAAAAGTTTCATTTGAGTATATGGCAACAAACCACAGTCCAAATGTAACTATACCTGAAATGAACACATACTTAGACTAGCTCTGCAAAATACCTAAAAACATGGACGAAATCTGGACAATTAAGTAGGCCAAGTCAGAATGGATTATTCTAACATTTTTGTCATACTGTATAAAGAAGAGACAAGTAACAATTCTCTACAGGCTCTAGGAATGGCAAAAAGACAATAGTTATTACAGAATGTTTACTCACCTGCTTTCCATCTACTTCAATATCTGCCACATAGTTTTCAAACACTGTGGGCACATATACCTCTGGGAACTGGTCCTTGCTGAAGACTATGAGCAAGCATGTCTTGCCACAAGCTCCATCACCAACAATCACCAGTTTCTTCCGGATGGCAGCCATCGCTTAAACACAAAACAAAAGTGTTATCTGAAATGCACGAGACAGAACAAGTAGCCTCAAGTAACATACTCAAGTTCAAAATTCTAGTACAATGTTCCACTTGACACCAAAAGCCGTTATACCAGAAATTCCTATCTAAAATTAAGACTTTAAAATGGGCATTGGGCTGGAGGTTACTGTTTACCTAGCAAGATCAAGGCCCCGAGTTCAATTCCCCAGCACCTCATAAACTAGGCATGATGGTGCATGCCTATAATCCTAGCACTTGGGAGGATGAGGCAGGAGGATTGCTCTGAATTTGAGGTCAGTCTGGGATACATAGTGAGCTAGGATCAGCCTGAACTACACTGCAAGACCCTGTCTCAAACATAAATAAAATAAAAGCAAAAAAAAAATAAAATGGGCATGGCAACACAAGCTTGTAATCCAAGCACCTGGGAGGCTGAGGCATGAGGACTGCTGTGAGTTCAGACCAGCCTGGACTAGACAGTGACTCTTGTCTCAAAAAAAGCCCTTTCCACAGGTCCCAAATATCTACTTCTATCCAACACAGTATTTAAAGTTCTAGCCAGGGTAATAAAGTGAGAAAATAAGGGGTTGGGAATTGGAGGAATGGCTCAGTGGTTAAAGCACTTACTTGCCTAGCAGGACTAAGTGAAGTGCTAAGTACACGAGTTCGATTCCCCAGCACCACATAAAAAAAGCTGGGTGAGGTGGCGCATGCCTGTAGTCCCAACACTTGGGAGGTTGAAGAAGGAGGATTGCTGTGAGTCCAAGTGAGTGAGTTCAGAACCAGCCTGGGCTACAGTGAAACCCTGTCTCAAAAAAAAAGTAAGGGGTTAGGGGGATAACAGAGCAATTAGAAGGCTTGCCTATCAAGTGCAAGGCTCTGGGTTCAATTCCCCAACATCACATAAGCCAGGTGTGGTGGTGCATGCTAGTAATCCTAGCACTCAGGAGGCTAAGGCAGGAGGACTGCCATTGAGTTTGAGGCCTGCCTGAGCTCTATAGTGAGTTCAGGACCAGCCTGTAGTGAGACTGTCTCAAAAAAAAAAAAAAAAAAAACCCTAATTAAACAAACAAACAAACAAAAAGGTAGAAAAAGAAAATAAAAGATATTCCAAGGGCTGGGGATGTAGCTCAATGGTAAAGTGCTTCTCTAGTATGTGTAAGGCCATGGGTTCCATACCCATTAACACATTCAAACCCACCCACACCCCACAGTGCCTGTGGCCTGATCATATGATCCTAGATAGACATAGCGGCATACACCCATATCCCTTAATTATGTAGGACACTGACAACAAAGGACCACAAGTTCAAGAGTAACCTGGGAACTTTATAAGACTGCCTCAAAATAAACAGTAAAGGCTGGGAACTGCAGTTTAGTGACAGAGTGCCCCTGAGTTTGATACCCAGTTCTGCAATGAGAAAAGAAAGGCATCCACACTGTAAAGGAAAAATTAAATGGTTTCAATTCATACATGATAGGATCCCTCCCCCTTTTATTGTTTTGTTACTAGGGAATTAAACTCAGACTTTCATACTGAGCTACTTCCCCAGCTCTTTTTTTTTCTGACTTTGAGACAGGGTCTTAGTAAGTTGCTAAATTACCTACTCTGGGCTTGAATTTGAGAGCCTCCTTCTCAGGCTCTCTGAGTGCTGAGATTATAGGTCTATACTACCAGACACAGCTTATCCCCAGATCTTTTTCTTTTTTATACAGGGTCCCACTCTGTATACTAGGCTGGTCCTGAACTCACTATGTAGCTCAGGCTAGCCTCGGGAGTCACAGCAGTGCTCCTGCAGGAGCTTCCCAAGTGCTGGGATTACAGGCATGTGACACCACGCCTAGTTTAGGTAGAGCTGGAGAATCAAACTCGGGCCCTGAATTTGCTATCAAGTTCTCTAACGACTATTCTATTCCTCCAGCCCCAGCCCTTTTTAAAACTCAGTGTCTTGCTAATTCACTACATACTCCAGTCTGGGCTCAAATTTGTGATTATCCCACCTTAGCCTCCAAGAATGTTGGGATTACAGGCACACGCCACCATGCTCACTCATTTATTTGTGTAATACTGGGGCCTTCATATTCAGCTACATCCCTTGTCCCCACCCTTTTTTGGAGACAGGGTCTCCCTGTGTAGTCCAGGCTGCTCCTGAGCTCACTATGGAGACCAGGCTAGCCTTGTACTCAAGGCAATCCTCCTGTCTCAGTCCACCTACTGCTGGGATTACAGGCTGCTAAGATTACAGGCCTGTGCCACCATGCCCAGTTTATGTGGTGCTGTAAATACTTGAGAGCTTGTTTTAGCACTTGCAAGCACTTCAATGGCTGAGCCATTTCTCCAGCCCATTTTTATTTTTGATTTTGAGACAGGGTCTTGCTAAATTACTACACTACCCAGGCTGGACTTAAACTTGTGATCCTTCTGCCTTAGCCTCCATTATAATATGACTTTATACATAGGAACTGCTAAAGAATCCATTAATTATAAAAATCACTGAGCCTAGTAGTGCAGGCCAATAATCCCAGCTAAGGCAGGAATATCACACAAGTTTGAACTCAGGCTGAGTTCTTAAGTAGACTCAGTCTCAAAAAAATCAAAACCAAAAACTAGGCTGGGGCTGTAGCTCAGTGTGAAGGCCCTGGGCTTGATCTCTAGTATCACAAAGAACAAAAACAGAAATAAGATATACAGAGTCTGGTCAAGATGGCGGCTGCACAATGTCTCCTCATCGACTCACTTAGAAAGTCAAGCTAGTTAGAAAAAGCGTGTTTGGTGTAGCTAGGAAAGAGGAGCATCTCCCAAAACTGAAAGGCGACCGTGGGAGGCCAGAAACTCCAAAGGATCATCAAAACCAGAGGAAAAAAAGAATCACCGTGGACCAGGAAGCCGCAGGCAGCCGAGGATGGAGGAAAGCTCACAGGGACCTGAACATCTGACTGAACAGAGCTGGGAGAGGACGGAGCACACAAAAACAGGAGAGGAGGCTGCAGGCGGGTCAGAAATCCTGAAGTCACATCACAAGAGGAGGAAAGAAGAACCTAACTCACCTACAGACCACAGACAAGGTCCAGAAGCCAGAACCTCAGCCCGAGGTAAACGTGGATCTGGAGAAATGGGAATCGGGCAGCCTCACCCTCTGAAAACCAACTCATGGGTGTGTGTACTACAAACGCAGCGTGCGCTCCCCCTAAAAAGGCCCCGGGATCCCAGATCAGAAACGGGGCTCAACAGCCGTCTCAGGCAGTGACGTCAGCAGGAGCCATTTTCTTTCTTGCTCACCACAGTCAGATGTAGCAGAACCAAGGGGAAACGTGGTAACAAATCTCATACAAAAAGACCTGACACCCCTGAAGATGGCACCAGGGATACTGAAATTGCAGAACCCAAAGAAGAAAAGGGCAAAGCAGGAAATAAAACAGACAGCGCAAGAGCTACAAGAACACATGGCTAAGCAAAAAGCAAGCCTTGAAAAGCAATTAGAGGAGACCAAAGAAGAAATGGGGAAGCGCAGCTACAAATCTCCTACAAAAAGACCTGACACCCCAGAAGATGAAGTCAGGGTAAATAAAGATGAATATGGCAAAAATGATGCCAACTTCTGGGTCCAGAAATTCAGTGAAGTAAAGCAGGAAATAAAACAGGCAGCAGAAGAGCTATACCAACACATAGCTAAGCAAAAAGCAAGCTGTGAAAAGCAACTAGAGGAGACCAGAGAAGAAATATACCAGAAGATAATGAAGACAAAAGAAGAAATTAGAGAAGTACACAACAGAGATATAGAAAAATTGAATGCAGATATTCAGGAAATGAAAAACACGCAGGTAGTAATAAGCAACCACTTTAAACAACTTCAGAATAGTATGTCAGACCTAGAAAATAAAGTGACTAAGCTGCAACACACAGGCCGTGAAGAATACAAAGTAAAGAAAGCGAATCATTACAACGGCTGATAGACGATTCAAGGAGAAATAACCTCAGAATTATGGGAATCGAGGAGAAGACTGAGGACAAAACCAAAGGCTTAAAGGACATGTTTAATGAAATAATGGAAGAAAATTTCCCAAATCTAAGAAAAGAAATGAACATGGAACTATTGCAGGCATATAGAACACCAAGCAACTTTCATCAGAAGAGATCCTCATCACAACACATCATAATTAAAATTCTAGAAACCCAACACAAAGAGAAAATACTAAAAGCGGTAAGAGAAAAACAGAAGGTGACCTACAAAGGTAAGCCCATCAGGATAACTGCAGACTTCTCAATCCAAACTCTAAAAGCAAGGAGATCATGGAGCAATGTCATCCAAGCACTAAAAGAACATAAATGCCAACGAAGACTGGTATATCCAGCAAAATTATCTTTTAATTTAAAGGGAGAACTTAAAACTTTCCAGGAATTTGCAGCCACTGAGCCAGTATTGCAGAGAATACTTAAAGGAAACTTAGAAAGTGAAAGGGAGACCAGAGACACCAATGACTCCAGAGGAAAAGCTACAACAGCTAGGAGAATGAGCTGAGAAAAAAGTATGCTAGTAATCAGTGAAATATGAGTAAATAAGTTATGAAAGTTAAAAAATTCTGAAGTAACTAAATTTGCCTTCATATCTGTCATTTTAAGTATATTTCTGTGGCATAGATTTAAGTTCATTTAATGTAGCAATGTGGCATAGTTTTAACTTTGTTTTGTTGTAGCAATTCACTTATTAGGTCACTAATGAAAGTTTATCCTAAGGAAACTGATTGATGTGAAGATAACCCTGTGTACAAATATGCATCTTCCAGTATTCAGCTAAGGCAACTGAAACTTATTTTTTTGTCTTCTTTCCCAAATTAACTAGTCTTTTGAACTACATGCTTATAGTTATTTTCTAATGTGAACTGGTGGGTAAGGCCAGGATTAACAATAACAACAAAGATACAGGAAAATATGGAAAAAAAAAACTTTTGGTGACTATCCCAATAAAGGGATTGGTTGGACTCAGAAGAGGTATCAAGATTTAACTACTGCGAACCCACTAGAGGAATAGGAAGCTGAGGTAGAGTGGTGACTTAAGTGAAATGTCTTAGGCATGGAAGATTAATATGTTAAACACTGTGTGGTTTCTCGGACTTGGAAAACCCAGAACACAGACATTCTTTGGAACCATATGAAGTGATAGCCGGAGCCAGGGGAAAGGACAGGGAGGGGCTGGGAGGGTAGACAATGGGAAGGGACTGTAAAGTCGATATGATACACAGATGTAGAAAACACCCAAATTCATTGTAAATACTATGTATTACATTTGTATATTAATAAAAATAGTGGGAAAAAGAAATAAGATATACAACCACAAAACAAATTCTTAAACAAAAATCAGCAGTGTTACAGGATACAGTATCAGCCAGGAAAAAAAATCTACTGTACTTCTGTACTCTAGCAATAAGTAACTGAAATGAAAGAAAATAATTTCATTCACAACAGCATCAGAAAGAATTCTTTGCAATAAGTTTAACCAAACAAGTACAAAACTTGAGCCAGGTACAGCAACATATACCTTCAATTCCAGCTAGTTCAGACGTGAAGACAGGAGGAACATTAAAGGTTGGCCTGGGGAATACAGGGGGATTCCATCTCAAAAAGAATGGGAAAAAATGGGGGAAGGCACAGTACAAGTTGAATCTACTAGGACCTTCACACTGAGCTTTATCACCCTCACCCCACTTTAAATTCTGTTCTCTGCCATCACAAGATCTATTCTATTTTTTTATTTTGAGACAGTCTCACTCTGTAGCCCACCCAGGCTGGTCCTTAACTTATGGAGCCCAGGCTGGCCTTGGACTCATGCTTCCTGAGGGCTCGGATTACAGGCATGCACCACCGTGCCCAGTAGTGGTGCTGAGGTAATTGAACTCTGATATTTAGCGCTTGTCTTCTGCTGAGCCATTCCTCCAGCCCCAAGACCTTTTTTAACCTTAATCTTTTCTTTTTCTTTTCTTTCTTTCTCTCTTTTTAGGCAGGTGCTCCCTTTGTAGTTTAGGCTGGCCTTGAGTTCACAATAATCCTCACACCTCAATAGCCTTCTGAGTGTTTAGATTACAAGCATGTGCACATCCCGGTTATGTGGTGCTGAGGATTTGAACCCAGGGCCTTGTGCTATAACTGCTGAGCAACATCCCCAGCCCTGTCTTTCCCTCCACTTTTATTAGTGTATATATATGCAAAATACAATGGTTATACTGAGCTTGAGTATTTTATATACATATATATTACATCAATACTACAATCCCTTCTCCCCATTTTTGGCTCTATTGCCCCCTCCCTCATCCCCTGACTCCCAATATCACAGGCGTTCCATTCTAATTTTTTTTTTTAAAAAAAAAAAACCTGTATACTGGGTTTCTCATGTTAGAGCAATCATGCAATATTTAACCTTCTAAGTTTGACTCACTTCACTGAGCATAATGGTCTCAAGCTGCATCCTTATGGAAGTGTAATAACTCCACTGTGTACATATACCACAATTTTTGTATACAATAGTCTGCTGATGGATATTTCAACATCTTCCACAATTTAGCAATTGTTGGGTATACATGTATCTCTGTTATATGTTGCTTTTAATTCTTTTTGAGTACCCAAAAGAGGTACTACTGGATCTAATGGACCATTTATTTTCAACTTTTTGTTTCAATCTTTTGCCTTCCATAGTGGTTATACCAACTTACAGTACCACCAGCAATATAAAAAGGTTTCTTTTTCCCCCACAACCTCACTAACATCTTCTGTTGTTCAAGTTCTTGATACCTTCCATTCTCACTAGGATTAAATGGTGTCTTAGTGATGCCCAGCCCCCTTTTAACTGGAATCTAAAAAGGAAAAGCTTTCTGGCACAGTAACTGGCTACTGTTAACAATAAAAACGAATCAAACTGCAATATATTTCTCACATGCAAGTAATTTCAAAATGAATCTATAAACAAAGTAAATGAGGGGCTATGTGTAGTGACCCATGAAACCCATTACTTCCTAGCCGACAGACACAGAAAACAGGCAGGTCCCTGCCTCTCAGTGGCCTATAGCACTGTCTCAGCATATCATCTCAAGTGGTAAGGGTGTGGAGATCTGAACAAGTGTCCCTGGGATATGGTATCACAGAAGGCATTCAACAAATGGCAATTACAGCTTACCAAGCTCTCTCACTGCTACTCACACCTAATCTCAGATTCTCCAGAACTTGCTAATTCATATAGCACTTTCACCTATGGCAGCCAGTCTCTCCCTCCTCTGTTTACAGTGATGTACACAGCACTATTTTTTCTTTTTTTGGTGCTGGAGATGGAATATTACCAGTGAGTTATATCCTCAGCCCTCACCCATCCCTATTTTAAAACAATGAATCTCCCTATACCCATCTTTCCTTAGGTTGCCTTGCTTGTTCTAGCATATTTCAAAGTAAAGGTATATACATTAAATAGGCATCATGATGCATACCTGTAATCCCAGCACGGGGGAGGTTGTTTCATAGCCTCTCACTCCCTTAAATTCTTCAATCTGCCCCTGCCTAGTTTTGCTTTTTTAAGTATATGACACTGGGCCTTCATGCCAAGCTATATCTTCAGCCCAATTTTAATTTTTCAATTTGAAACAGGATCTTCCTAAATCACTAAGTGGCTTGATGGCCCAAACTGGGCTTGAACTTGCAACCCTTCATCCTCAGCTTTCCAAAGTGCTGGGATTACAGACCTGGGCAATTGGGCCCAGCTGTCTGCCCCAAACATCTACTGAATTTTTTTCAGACGTCACCAATGACCTACCATCCTAACTGTTTTATTTCTTGTTGCTGCAGTATAACCTTCATACTCTGCATGACAGAATTCTCTAGGTATACTGATCTTTAAATCCGTTTCCCGAACTACAGCCTCCATACCTAATCACTGGCCCCCACACGTGCTTCACTCTAACACTACTTATCTCTGGGGACTTCAGGTTTTTCTTTTTGAGACTGGGTCTCGCTCTGTATTCCAGGTTGGCAATCCTCCTGCCTCAGTCTCCTGAATGCTGGGATTACAGGCATGTGCCACCACACCCAGCTTCTGTGGTGCTGGGGAATAAAACTCAGGTACTTAGGGCTTGACTTAGCATTTTTTAACCATTGAGCCATTCTTCCAGTCATTTAGTTTTTCATGTACAACTTTTGGGCACATGATTCCAAAATCTCCATGTCTATCTAGTCCAGTCTCTAATCCCAAACTGTCACATCTTAATCGTCATCCATTTGTACTTGAATTGCAACACTGTCAAGATACTATCCAATCCAGAGTCAAAATTTCTTTTCTAATTTCTCCAATCTTGCTGATGAAAACAAATTAGCAGTCTTAAGGTACTAAGTTCACTCATGAAAAACCTGGAGGTAAAGGAGTCTTTATTTCCTTTGTTCTCTATTTCATGACTATTGTCAGGTTCTGGGGAATTCTACAAGTTCACAGTTCTCACTTCTACTCTTCCCCCCTTGTGTCCCTATAAAGGTACTGCTGCAGTTCAAGCTGTCAGTACTGCAAAATTAAAATAGCTTCGCACTACCCTTTTCCCCTCCTGCTAGTAATTCTCAGGGCTGTACTCTAGCCCATCAGATCTTTGCTCACAGGCCTTCAGTATGTTTTAAATGCCAAAATCAAGCCCTAAAACCTCAGCTTGGACCTCATGGTTTTCTAAAACTTAATAGCAACCTCTTTTTAATTCCTACTTTTCCTCCACTCCTTATCATGCACCTAATTCCACTAACTGGTCTTGCACATCAATCTGTTCCACCTCAGATCAAAAGCAATTGACTTGTCTGAACAGTCTTGGGGGGGGGGGGAGTTAAATAAAACAAAACAACAAAACCTACAAATCTGTCTTTCTCAAGTTTTACTTTCTGTTCCAAAGTTTTTCTCTGGTCATAAATCATCCACCTCCAAATTCAGGTGCTGATTCCAAGTAAGGTCATGGACCTCCCTTGGTCTGTACCCATTACACTATAGTATAAGATCCTTCAAACAGGAACCACTTCTGGCTTAGTATAATCTACCTTAAACTGTATTTTCCAACTGAATTTAATGTGGTAAACACCAGCAAATAGGATCCACAGAAAAGAATAAAAGTCCAAGGAAGGATGTAGTTGTGGTTAGGGTCTGGAGTGTCCCCCAAAAGTCTCATGTATTTTAATGGAACCACGTGATGTTGGTGGATTGGGGTCTGGTCTGGAGGGGTGGATTGCAGTTAAGTTAGGATTAACGGTGTGTAGTGGCCACACCTGGATGCAGGAGGGACTGGTTACTGGGCGGAGACCTGGAAGGATACATAAGCTGCACCTGCCTTCCTGGAGGACGGGGACTAGTCTTAACTAGCCTCAGCTTGTCTTCCTGTTTGTCGGCGAAGCTGCCTCCACCTCTCTCTCTGCCATGTACTTCAATTGTTGCCAGCCGCCCCTGAATGGACTGTGACCTTCAAGACTGTGAGCTAAAATAAACCTTTCCTTTCCTAAGTTTGTGGGTGTCAGGTATTGGGTCACAGCAACGAAAAAGTAACTAAGACAGATGTGTTTCTCAGAAATACTAATTATCTGATTTTTATCTGATTCACTTGTATTCTCTGATAACTAAGGCAATGACTTGTTTCTCACTACTGTGCAAGACAGGAAACTTGTTAAAAAAAAAAAAAACATTTGAAACTACAATCCAAGCATAGAAATACTGACATTTGACTATGGATATGCACTGCATACTCAGATAATGTCAACGATTCTCTATTAAATTCAGACTACTGAAATGTGCCAATGTCTGACTTAACTGGAAATGTTTTTGGAGTCTCAACATCCCTCCTTCTTCCCTTAAAATCTGAACTACCATAAGAGTATTTGCCATCCACCTTTCCAAAACCTACAACTAACAAACCAAAATCTAAACCTACAACTTTTCTTTTCGTCTTCTAGTGCTGGGGATTGAACCTGGAACTTCAGGCATACCAGGCAAGTGCTGTTACTACTAAGCTATATCCCAGCCCAGTGTGGGTTTTTGGAGGGCAAACACAGTATATATGGTATATTTCACATTCATATCTGACAGTGATACCTGCATCACCATCTGTGGTTCTCAAACCTACTTCTGGTTGTAGCTCTCAAATATACTTCTGCCCCATCCTATTACCTAAGTTCTTCAGAAACATACTATTCAGAGCTGGTAATATAGCATCATTACCAGTGTGGTAGTGATAGAGGGCTCTGTCACCATGCATAAGGTCAAGGTCTGACACCAGCACCACAAATGAAACACCCAACCTAAACCAAAACAAACAAAAGATGTCCTACACTGAGCCAGGAGTAGTGCTGCACTACTGTAGTCTCAACTTCTGAGGTAGATGATAGAGAAGAATTGCCAGAGTCCAGGAGTTTCTCTATCTCTTCCTCTTTGAGGCAGAGTCGTGCTCTGCAGTCTAGGCTACTTTTGAACTCACTATGTGGCCTAATGTGGCCTTGACCCCAAAGCAATTCCCATACATCAGCCTCCTAAGTGTTCAGATTATAGGCACGCACCACCATGCTCAGTTTATGGGGTGCTGGGGCACCCAGCTATCAAAGAGGACCTTTGCTGTGCTATTCCTCTAGCCCTCCATCTCTTTAAAAAGGAAAACAATGACAACAAGAAACCTCCAAACATCTTATGCAAATAACTTTTCTGGGTCTCTTTTTAGTAAGGTCCTGGGTTCAAGTCCTCAACACCAAATAAACTGGGCATGGTGGCACATGCCTGTAATCCCAGTACTAACGAGGCTGAGGGAGAAGGACTGCCAACTGTTCGAGGCCATCTGGACTACAGAGTGAGACAGTCTCAAAAAACAAACAAAAAGCAGAGAGCAGGAGAACAGTACAGCAGTTAGAGAACTTGCCTAGCAAGCATAAAGCCCTGAAATAGTCCCCAGAACCACATAAACTGGGCATAGTGGCCCACGTCTATAATACCAGCACTCAGGAGGCTGAGAGGCAGGAGGACTCTCATGAGTTCAGAAGTTTTAAAATCTGCTAACAAACTGTATGGATCTTCATGAACCATCATTACATTTTACCTTATTCTATAATATACTCATTTTATACACATATTTGATCCTGAGTTTCATGATTCAGGTATAATCACCATCCCCATTTTACAGACAAAGAAGCTTAAGAGTTACTAGATTTTACTGAATGTAAGACCTGTGTATAATTAATGTGAATTAATTTCAAAATTGAAACTCCTTCTAGCAGAAGGCATACGTAGTTCCCATCTGTTTTTGGACAGACTGCTCAACTGTAACTTGTATAAATAGGATAGAAAAAATTACAACTTACTAGAGCTGAAGGGATAGCTCAGCAATTCAATTCCCTAGCACTATATAAGCTAGGCGTGAGGGGAGTGCCATATAGTGCTCCTAGCACTCACAGAAAGCTGAGGCAGGAGGATTGCCTTGAGTTTGACGTCAGTCTGGGTTGAACTCAGAACCAGCCCGGATACAGAGTGAGACCCTATCTCAAAAATAAATAAATAAATAATAATAAAATACAACTTACTGGGCTGGGGAAATGGCACAGCAGTTAAAGCATTTGCCTTGCAAGCACAAAGCCCTCCGTTAGATTTCCTAGTACCACATAAAGCTGGGTATGGTGGCACAAGCTTGTAATCCTAGCACCCGGAGGCTGAAGCAGGCAGATTGTCCTGAGTCCAAGGCCAGTCTGGGCTATATAGTGAGTTTAGGACCAGCCTGGGCTACAGAATGAGACTGTCTCAAATTTTTAACAATAGAGAGAAAGAAAGAAAGAAAGAAAGAAAGAAAGAAAGAAAGAAAGAAAGAAAGAAGAAAGAAAGAAGAAAGAAAGAGAGGGAGGGAGGGAAGGAGAGATACAAGTTACTAATTGCCAAAGAGGTCTAAAACTGAATTATACTCAAAGTCTATTAGCCTAAATTTCTGCCTGAAATCATAAACTAGGCCAAGTCTACTCAGTGAACATGTCACAAAACCCTGTGCACATGGACACTTACTGAAAAGCAAGCAGAACATGTGACTGACTAGCCATGAATATGAGGTTCAAATGTGGGAAAACTATTCTATCAAAGGTATATATATATGACCTAGGCAGGCCCAGTGACAGCAAATCTGTAATCCCAGCATTTTGGAAGGCTGAGAGAGGAGGACGGCAGGTTGGAGCCCAGCATGGGCAACTTGGAGTCTTAATAAGACCTGCCTCAAAATAAAGATAAAAAAGTGAGAGTTGAGGGAAGGTGGGAAGGATAGCTCAGCAGTTAAAACACTTTCCTAGCAAGTGCAAGACCCTGAATTAACTTTCCAGAACCATGTAAACTGGAATGGTTGCATTCACCTGTAATTCCAGCACTGAGGAGGCTGAGGCAGGACTGCCTTAGTTCAAGGCCAGGATGAGCCTGGAAAGCAGAGCAAGACACTGTCCCAAGGGTCTCAAAAAAGGGAGGGGTGAGAAGCAGGGCATAGTTCAGTGCTAACACCCTGGGTTCAATCCCCAGTATCACTAAGAAAAAGAAAGGAAGGAAGGAAGGGAGTATATATAAACTTTTCAGAAAATACATTTATTGAGGGCAATACCTTTCAGGACCCCCTTCCAGTCAGCAAAAGTTGTACTCCTCTGTCCTTGTTTTCAAAATTCACACCATCCTCTTTGCCAACTTGAAAAAAACTGTTTATTGAGATATAACTCACATGGCATAGTTTATCTACTTAAAGTATATATCAAAATAAGTGAAGTGTGGTATATTACACTGTTAATTTTTAGATGCTGTGGTAAAATATATCACACAGAAGTTTTAGTCTGATGGCATGTACCTATCTATAGTCCCAGCAATTCTGAAATCTGAGAAGGATCACTTGAGTCCGGGAGTTGGAAACTAGCCTGGTCAATAATGTGATGTTATCTCAAAATCAATCAATCAATCAAGTGTGGTTGTGTACATCAATATTCTGTGAGGCAGAGGGAGGACGCTCCAAATTAGAGCTCACCCTGGGCAGCTTAGAGACTCTTTAGGAAGACTGTCTCAATAAAAGGGTGAGAATATAGTTCAGAGCAAAGGTCCTAGATTCAATACTCAGATTCATCAAAACAAAACCAAACACAAGACTGGGGGTATACTTCAGCGGTAGCATGATCACCTAGCACATGAAAGGTTCTGGTTTGGATTGCCAGCATGCACACATAAAAAATTCAATAGTATTAATTGTATCCATGTTGTACAATCTTCAGTAGTACTATTTCCAAAACTGGTTATCACCCCAAGGAGAAACCGAGACCATTAAGCAATAACACCTTACTGTTTCCAGCTCTCAGTACTTAATAATTTCTAATTTATTTTCTTTCTCTCTCTCTCAAGGTAGTGCTGGAACAACTCAACCCATATTTAGTTTCTGATTTGAGACAAGAGTCTTGATGAATTGCCGGAGTTGAGTTTAACCTGTGACACTACTACCTCTCAGCCTCCCAGAGAGCTGGGTTCACAGCACAGTAACACCAAGCCTGGCTTCTGTCTGAACAGTTCATACAAGCAGAATCATGAAGTTTTTGTCATTTTTGCTAAGTTTATTTCAAGGCTCTTTTTTTTTTTTTTTTTTTAGACAGGGTCTCATTCTGTAGCCCAGCCTGTCCTTGGACTCACAGCAATCCTCCTACCTCAGCCTCCTGAGTGCTGGGATTACAGGCAGGCGTGCGCCACCATGCCTGGCTTATGTGGTGCCGGGGAGTCGAACTCAGGTACTAAGTGCTTGACTTGGTGCTCAAGTACTTCAACTGCTGAGTCATTCCTACAGCCCCTCAAAGTTCTTTTGTCTTGCAGCATGATGCCAATTTTTTTCTTTTTATGGACTAATACTCCATTGAATAGGTAGGTAGACATGTTGTTTATGCTTTCATCTGCTGATGGATATTTAGATGTTTCTGTCTTTTCCCCACCTTCTGTGGAAATGCTGCAAGAGTCTCTGCTTTCAATTCCTTTAGGTAAATACCAACAAGTGTAATGTCTAGGTAATTTTATTTATTTTTTCTCCTTTAAATCACATGTATCAGGTATTTTGCCAGCAATGTACAGGTGACTAACAGGGTAGTATGAGTGGAGATGACAAGAGAAGAAGACAGCATTTTTCTGAAATAATGAACAAGTTCTAAAATTGATTATAGCTATGATGCATGGCTTAATGAATACACTAACACCTACAATTTCAAATTAGTCACCTGTGTGGTGTATGAATTATATTTCAGTCCATACTTGGGTGGTACAAACCTATAATTCCAGCAATCTGGGAGCCTAAAGCAGGCAGACGGCAAGCTGGAATGCAGACTGTACAATTTAGCAATTTGGTGACACCTTTTTTCAAAAAAAAAGGGGGGGGGCTGGGGATATGGTTTAGAGCAAAGGCCCTGGGTTCAATCCTCAGCACAATAAATAAATACATAAATAAATACACACACACACGTAATTCTTTTTTAAAAATGTGCTGGAGATGTAGCATAGTGCAAAGGCCCTGGGTTCTACCCCAACCACCATAAATTATAAAGAAGCCGGCTTCAAAAAACATAGCTACTCAAAGATCAAGGCAGGAGGATTATGAGTTTACGGCTAACAGGCAACACAGAAAGAACCAGTTTCAAAATAGGAACCAGTCATTGCTGCCACCTGGAAGTTGTGGCGGAAACTGTTTGCTATCTGCTTCAGTATCTATCTTTCCCCTTTCTGGTCACACATTTTTCAGCATTCACAGAGCTAGTTAGTTATTAGTTAGAGTCATTAAGATCTGGCCAAGCCAGGCCCAGGGGCATAGGTCTGTAATATCAGCACTGGAGGCTGAAGCAGGAGGATTCTAAGTTCAACTCCAGGCTGGTCAACTCAGTGAAACTTTGTCTCAAAATTATGACCTGCCTGTTCTATCTCCAGCACCACAAAAATAAATAGATGTTAATGATACAGAAAAGACAACTGTCACAACATTTTAAGATTAGAGGGGAACAGTATTTAGCACACAAGTGAAAGGACTGATCCAGAATAGAAACAATGAAAGGAAGAGACAAACTCACACAGCCAAATGTAGTAAGTAGATGTATTTATGGTATTAGACTTCTCTCTCTGGTGGAACTGAGGATTTTACCCAGGGTCTTCACACTGAGCTACATCCCCAGCCACCTCTTCCCCTCTTTGAGGATACAGGTTTCATTTTTAGTCCTGAACTCTTTTTTATAGTCTCCCAAGTAGTGGGATTACAGACATGTGCCACTACAACCAGCTAATTTTTATGTGGTGCTGCAGAATCGAACCCAGGGCATTGCACATGCTAGGCAAGCACTCTAACCATTGAGGTACATCCCTAGTCCCTTCTTTATTTCGTATTTATGAGACAATGTCTTGCTAAGCCACTAAACTGCTCAGACTGAGCTTGAACTTGCAATCTTCCTGCCCTGGTCTCCCCAAATGCTGGGATTATAAACCTGCCCTACCAGGCCCAGCTAAAATTACTAAATTTTAAAAATACACTGATTTGTAAAGATCTGTATAGGATATTTTAAAGAAACAAAGCAACACGTACATAAAGCATAATCTTCCGTTTCCACCACATAATTCTTTTGTCTAACCAAAAGTGGGCATGCCCCCTTCCTTACAAGAAGATAAAACAAGATTATCTGTGTTTAAGGAAGAGCTGATTTCCACTATTCATAACACTTTCTTCTATCTCCTTGAAGATCAAAAGTTATACCCTTTCCACAGTGGCTTCCCTCCTAAGCCAGTACAAATTCTTCTTCATCTCTGAACTAATATATTACTTGGTCTATTCGTGCTGCTTCACAAATATTTACATAAGCTTAAGTCATCTGATACTCTTTGTAGTAGAGAAAGGCTCTGGACCCAGGTACTTGAGTTCAAAGCAGCTGTAAACCTCTAGTCAAGTTACTTAATTTCTCCATGTCTCTGCCACCTTATCTAATACCAGTGGGTAGAATAATGGCCCCTACTATACATATAATAGTATATTAAATTTCTTAACACAGGAAAGCAAGTCTTTGCATGTTAACAGCTAATGCATATCTGCTGGATACTACTATATATATGTAAGTACAAAGAGGTTACCTTCATTTCTATATTCCACCTAGAAGGGTCAAAAATCATACTGAATGGAACTATTCATTCAATTTAAGGGTAAGAAACCTAGTCTTTCTATGTTAATGAGTAAAAATGTGTTGGCATACAAAATACTTTTAACTTTTTGAAAGGAAACTTTCAAAAACTCAACTACTATGGTTGGACTAAATTAGCTTTCAAATTTACTTCAAGTTGCTTCCCTTTTCTGAGTTGGCCTCATATCTCACTACTGAAGTAGGAAGTTAGTTCTTTCCAAACAAGACCTGCAAGTATATAACAAATCACTGTACTGAAAACTCTGTAGTCCCTACAGAAACATAAGGGGAAAAAAGAATGAACACTTAGCACTTCAGATACAACAAACAGCCCTAAGAAAATCAGTACCAAGATCCAGTCCCTTTTTTTGCGGGGGGAGATGGACGGAGGGATGTGTAGCCCTGGGGACTGAACTCACATGCGAGGCAAGCACCAAATGACTGAGCTACATATTCTCTGGTCCTTCTTCAGCCCATTTTCATTTCTGATTTTTTTTTTTACCAAAATGGAAGATAAAAAAGACTTGTTAGTGGGGTGGGGGTATGGTTGGTTAACTGCAAGGCCCTGGGATCACTTCCCAGTACCACAAAAACTGGGCATGGTAGCACACACTTGTAATCTCAGCACTCAGGATGCTGAGGCAGACGAACTGCTTTGGTGAGGGCAGCCTGAGCTATATGAATTCAGGAACGGCCTGGTCTACTGAGTGAGATCCTGTTTCAGAATAGACAAACAGATATGGACCAATTCAACATGTAATTACAATTTTACCTCATAGTTCTTCAAAGGGCTGGGCTGGGGAAGCATAACTCAGTGGTTAAAGCATAGGCTCTGGGTTGATTCCCCAGCACCACTTAGGGTGGGCATGGTAGCAACATGCCTCTAATCCCAGAACTTGAGGCTAGGGCAGGAGGAGTGCCACTACTTCAAGGCCAGCCTAGGCTACACAGTGAGTTCAGGACCAGTCTGGACTACAGAGTAATACTTTGACACAATAACAACAGTAGTAGTACTAATACTAATAACCATAATTCTTCAAAGGCCTAATCAAGTAAAAGAGAGTGATAATTATTATAGCACACTTTTATCACTTCTTAACCATCCAAGAAATAAAATCTATATAGCACAATTTTGGATGTGACAAAATTGTCATTTTATGAAATTCACATTTTTTTTTCTTTGCAACAAGGCCTTATTCTGTAGTACAGGCTGGTCCTGAACTCACTATATAGCCCAGGCTGGTCTCCAACTCACAGCAACCCTTCTGTCTCAGCCTCCTGAGCACTGGGATTACAGACGTGCCACCACACCCAGCTTTAGTTCTTTTCTTCCCTCCACTTTCTTTCCTTCCTTTGTACGGGAGATTGAACCCAGGGCCTTCTCTCTAAGGTACATACCCAGCCCATTTTTTTGTTGTTGTTGTGATTTTGAAATAGTCTTTCTAAATCATTAAATTGCTCAGACTGGGCTTGGACTTGCAATCGTCCTTAGCCTCCCAGGTTGCTGGCATTACAGGAATACGCCAGGGAGCCCAGTTTGTACTTACTGTTTTAAAGACATAAAATATTAGATTCTTAAAACAATAAACAGAAAATGCAGGACGACTCACTTTCCAGGGGCTCAATAATAAATCAGAATAACAAAGCAGGACATTTAAGAAGAAAACAGGACTAGGGATGTAGCTCAGGAGTAGAGTACTTGCACAGCACAACGTGTACAAATCCCAGAAAGGTCATTAAAGAAAGAAAAACAGGGCTGGAGGAATAGCGTAGCAGACATGGCTAAAGCATTTGCGTAGCAAGCTCAATTCCCCAAAACCACATAAAGCAGAGTGTGGTGGCATACTTCTCTAATCCCAGCACTCTAGAGGCTGAGGTAGGATTGTTCTGAGTCCAAGGCTAGCCTGGGTTTCAAAGTGTGATCAGGACAAGATGGGCTGCAGAGTGAGACCCTGACTCAAAAAAGAAAAAGAAAACTGAAGACACAAAAGATAACCAAATCAGTTCACAACATTTATCTTCTAGACATCTATATACTTCAATTATAAATCCAGTTGAATCTTTAAGTCTTTTTTTCTTTTGCAGCACTCCCCTACCTCTCTTTCCTTTTTTCTGAGACAGGATCTCATTCTTTTGTTCACGCTAGTCCTGAACTCACCACCGAGCTCAAGCTGGCCCTGAACTCAAGGCTATCCAGCTTCAAAGGCTCCCTAGAGCCAAGATTATAGGCTTGCACCACCATGCCCAGCTAAGCATCTTTTTTCTTTTGAATGTAGTGGCTTGCAGTGAGGTGCATATCCCCAGTCCTTTACTTGAGAAAGGATCTTGCTAGATTGCCAGGCTGCGTTCAAACTTGTGATTTTTCCTACCTCAGTCTTTCTAAACCCTGAGATTACAGGTATATACCCCACTTTGTAGTTTTATAAGTCTTTTCCCCCCTCTCAATTTTGTTGCAAATCTGTATTATACAAATATTTACAAAAGCAAAAACTGCTCATGCTTCTAGGAACTAAACCTGAATGTTGGTTTTCTTTTTGAAACCTGAAACTTTTAAAGGGAATTCAAACATAAAAATCCTGAGAATTTCATTAAGAGAAATGATTAATTAATTCAATGTACATTTTAAAAATTCCTTCTAATCCAGGGTTTTGTCAATTTTAGTATCTGTAAGAGGAAGTAGTGTTAATGCAAGCAGTGAAACAGTAACAAAAACCTTGGCTGAAATCTGAACAGAGTGCCACACTGCAAATAAAAAGGTTAATTAACTACACACTCCAAAACATTAATTTATCAAACTCTAAAACCCAAAGCAAATAGTCACCTTTAGGGAAAAAAAAAGTCCTAAAACTCAGCCATGATTTTTTCCTTCTTTCCTCTACCTGAGAAACGACCATCCACGTTTCTACCACTTAGCCTCATGCTTAAGGCTAAGGCACTATTTCAAGACCATCCCAGAGCTTTCATCAGGTTCCTCAGGTGTTCTCACATTGCTCTCTGCCTAATGCATCACCCGCGCCCCCAAGACTTCTTTCCACCTAAATCCACTAATGGGAGATTATCTGTATGTCTAACTGGGCAATAGGTAAATTCACAACAGTTTTAGAAAAATCCATACTTGAATAAGAAGGAAGTATTATAGCCCGTGGAAGGAAGGAAGGAAGGAAGGAGGGGCGAAGGAAGGGTGAAGGAAAGGAAAGGGGAAACCAGCCTAGCATGATCTGACATGCCTGTATCCTATCACTCTTAGAGACTGAGGCAGAAGGATCCCAAGTTCAAGCCCAGCCTGGACAATTTACAGACTTAAGATACTGTTTCAAAATAAAAACTAAAAAGGGGCTGTGGATATAAATTAGTGGCAAGTACCACTGTACCACAAAGGGAGAAGGGGGAGGGGTATCTTAATCCCAGCACCTGGAGGCCAAGGTAACAGGACTGCTGCCAGGTCAAAGACAATCAAGGATACAGAGTCCAAGACTGGCCTGAACTGGCCTGAACTATGTAGCAAGACCCTGTGTTTATGTGTGGTGAGTGTTTAAGGGGGTGCTATCCAGACCATAACAGAGAACTAAAACAAAGAAATGAGATTCAAAATTCCTTTATGGAGCGGGACAAATGGTACAGCAGTTAAAGTACTTGTCTAACAAGCACAAGGCCCTGAGTCTGATTCCCAAGCACCACATAAAACTGGGCATGGGGGTGCATGCCTATAATCTCAGCATTTAGGAGGCTAGGGCAGTAGTCCAAGGCTAGCCTGGGCTCCACAGTGAGTTCAGCACCAGCCTGGGCTAAAGAGCCAGACTGTATCAAAAAAAAAAAAAAAAAAAAAAAAGAGGAAAGCCTTCAATCATTACATAGAAGGCATAGTGCTTGGGCAATGTAAGACAGAAACACAAGGTATGTATTATAGACATAAAACATGTTTAAAGGCTTAAAGAAACTGGGTATAACAACACACACCTGTAAACCCAGCTACTCCAGAGGATGGGGTAGGTGGATAACAAAATGGAGGCCAGCACAGGCAACCTATCAAGCTCTCCTTTCAAAAAATTAAAAGATAATGTCTAAATATGCATTTTTCACCAGAGGGGTTAGATTTTGTTTTAATACTAAAGTTTAGTTGAAAAGAAGTACAGAATTATTTAATAAGTGTCTTCCCTGGGCTGGTGGAAAGGCACAGTGGCAAGCACAAGGCCCTGAGTTCAATTCCTCAGCACCACATAAAGCCAGGCATAGTGGTGCATGCCCATAATCCCAGCACTCAGAAATCTGATCAGGAGAACTGCTATGAGCACAAAGCCAACCTGGGCTACAGAGCAAAATTTCAGAAAAAGGGGGGTGGCGCGGGGGGAATGTTTCCCTCTTTTGTTGCAGGAAATACAGAAATAAAATGCATGAAGGGTGGGGGGAGGTAGCACAGTGATAGTGGTGATAGTGCACTTATTGAACAAACACATGCAAGGCCCTGGGTTCAATACCCCATACTGTAAAATGAGTGAATGAATAAAATGAATAGAATCCTTCATTAAATCAGAGGAAGAAAATTCCAATATTAAGCTGGGCTTGATTAGCATTCTGGGAGGCTGAGGCAGGAGAACTGCAAGCTCAAATCTAGCCTGGGCATCTTAACAATTCAGCAAGACCTTGCCTCAAAATCAAAAATAAAAATGGGCTGGAGGTGTAGTTCAGCGTGAAGGCCCTGGATTCAATTCCCAGTACCACCAGAAACAAAACAAAAAACTCAATTTATTAAACATTTTGGGCAATAAAATGTATGCCATGTATCTTGTTTACAACCTACAATGGAAACCTGTGGCAAAAAGGCCCAAACTATTACAGGCCATCTACCCATTAAAAAGCTTGAGCCTGGTATCATCATTTTTTGTTTGCTTCATTTAGTGGGGGTGGGGGGGAAAGGGGGAGTAGAAGCCAGAACCTTTGCACTGAGATTCATCTCCAGCCCTTTATATTTTATTTTGAGACAAAGTCTCATGGGTTCAGGTAGTATCTGAATTTACAATCATTCTGCCTTAGCCTACCCAATGCGGGGATTATAGATGTGCACCACCATAACCAGTTTACTTTGTCACCTTCACGAAGTAGCTGCAAAGGTCTGACTCAACCCAGGGCCTCAAACATGCTAGGCAAGCACAGTACCACTAAGCTACATTCCAAGTCTTTTAAGTTTTATTTTGGGTCAGAATCTCATTACATTGCAGAGGCTGGCCTCTAATCCTGACTCAGCCTCCACAACAGCCAGGATTATGGGCATGTGTCATCATGCCCCATCAAGGGACTTCCTTTCTGCAAAAGGGTTGCTAAAGATGAAGAATAGTAGGCCTAAAGAGATGGAGATAAACGGAGTATGAAGCAAGCCTCCAATTTATTGTTGAGAATCACTCCAAATTTAAGTTCTCTGAGAAGAGGGAAGAACACTTCCTGAGGTAACATACTTCAGATTTCCTAAGAGCACCACACTACCCACCTCAAAAGGCAAATCTCCAATGTTAACCTTGAAAGACTGCACAAAATTAGAAACTGCCTTCCTTATCCATCCTACTCTTATGATGCCTCCAAGGCAATACTTGCAGGATCAATGTACAAAGAACCAAGAACAATAGAGCTTCCAAAACTGCCTAATACCTTTTAGAATGTTTCATCAATGGAGACATGCAGCTAGACATCTTACATTCTGGCACAAACATCTCAGGCAGATCCAGATACTATTTTTATCAAGGGTCCACAACTAGCTGTCTGTCTGTCTACCTATCTATTTTTGGAGACAGGATCTCACTCTGTAGTCAGGGCTAGTCCTGAGCTCACTAAGTAGATTAGGATGGCTTCAAACTCATAGTAAATACTCCTGCCTCAACCTCTTGAGCTAAGGTTACAGGTGTGTGCTGCCACCCACAACTAACCTTCACATGGTGCTTGAGAATCCTAGCCAGAGACTTGAACGCACTAGTCAAGCACTTTAACTACTGAGCTATGCCTCCAGCTCTACAAATGACTTTAAAAAACAAAGACCTGAAGGATTCACCTGGACTTCCTTCAGAATGAAAACTTTTCAGTGTGGATCCTGAACACACACATTCAGTTTTTTTTTCCTTTTTAAAACTGAGTCAACATCTTCAATGTTTACAATTTAGTGCAATATGTTTAAAATGTTGAATAACCATACTTTTACTTAGTTTCAAAATTTTTTCACAAAAATAACCTTCTGTACTCATTAGGCAATTAGTCCTTAGTCATTCCTCTCAGTATATGGTAACTGTGAATTTGCTTTCAGTTTCTATGGATTTACCTTTCCTAGATATTTCACACAGTATGTACTCATTAATGTCTGTCTTCTTTTACTGTTACCTTTTCAAGGTTTATCCATGCGGCAGCATGTATCAACAATTTGTTTTTGTTTTCCCTGTACCAGAGACTGACACCATGAAGTGCTGACTATACCCTACCTTTTTCTTCTTTTGAGACAGGAACTAAGAGTTGCCCAGGCTGCGGCTGGAGGAATGGTACAGCAGTTAGAGCACTTGCCTAGAAAGCACAAGGCCCTGAGTTTGGTTCCCCATGATCACATAAAGCCAGAGTAGCAGGCCTCTGGAGGTGCATGCCTGTAATCCCAGCCGTCAGAGGCTGAGGCAGGAGGACTGCCATGAGTACAAGGCTAGCCTGGGTTACACAGTCTCAAAAAGAGTTGCCCAGGCTGATCATCCTACAACAGTATTCCTAGCATTTGGTATTATAGATAGGGGCCCAGTAGTAAGTACTTCACTTTTTACACAACTGAATAATATACCATTATATGGCTGTAACACATTTTGTTTATCCATTCATCCTTTATGGACATACAGGATTGTGAGCTGCGCTACTATGAATACTTACATATAACCATTTGTTTTGAGTACTTTGAACTCTCTAGCGTATTACCTCAGGAGTAAAATTAAATGGGTAACAGGCAATTCTATGTCAGAATATTTGAGGAACTGCTACAACAATTTCCACAGTGTTTTTAATTATCTTACTGAAGGGCTAGAACTATGGCACAGCAGTTAAAGCCCTTGCCTAGTTCAATTCCCCAGCACCACATAAGGTGGGCATGGTAGTGTTCGCCTATAATTCCAGAAGTAGGGAGGCTGAGACAGGAGAACTGCTCTGAGCCTAGCAAGCCTTGGCTACACAGTGAGTTCAGGACTAACCTGGGTTATAGAGCGAGACCCTGTCTCAAAACAAATAAATAAATACCTCAACTCCCAAAGCGATTTTTTTTTAATTCCACAAGCTTCAAGTTTATTTTCACAGGTCAAGGCAATGTTCTAAGTGGAGATTACACAGGTATACATGTTTATCAAAACATTAAAAAGGGGCTGGAGGAATGCTCAGTGGTTAAAGTGCTTGCCTAGCACAAGCACTTATGCAAGTGCTAAATCCCTGAGTTTGATTCTCCAGCACCACATGAGCCAGGCATGGTGGCACAAGCCTATAATCCCAGCACGTGGGAGTCTGAGATAGGAGGATTGCCTGGGCTCCACAGTAAGTTCAGGACCAGTCTGGGCTACATAGTGAGACCTGTCTCAAAAAAATAAAAAATAAAAAAAAACACATTTAGAATGAGTATATTACTTGTTAACAAACTACACGTCCATGAATGTGATTTTTATTTTCTTTGAGACAGGGTTATGGTTCAAGCTAGCCTTGAACTTCTGGGCTACCGTAACCTTCAGCCTGAGTAACTAGCACTACAGTAGGCACAACTGTATCATCCACAAAGTAGCTTTACTATCTTGCAGCAAAAAAACAACAAACCTTTGTGGAAAGCAGTGTTACAATAGCAAATATCCATCTAAACTGGGCCCAGTCTGGAGGAATAACTCAGCAATTTAAGTATTTTCCTAGCAAGCTCAAGGCCCTGAGTTCAATTCCCCAGAACCACATAAAGCTGAGAGTGGTGGCACATGCATGTAATCCCAGCACTCAGCAGGCTGAAGCAGGACCACTGTCCTGAGTTCAAGGGCAGCCTGACTGCAGAGCAGGACACTGTCTCAAAAACAAACCAAGCCCAGTAGGGTAGGCCTTGTAATCTCAGCATTTTGGGAGGCTTAGGCAGGTGAATCGCAAGTCTGAGCTCAGCCTGGGCAATTTAGTGACTTAGTGAGGCTCTAACTAAGCTAAAGAGTCCAGGGATGTAGCTCAGAGCACCTGAGACCCTGCTTTAAAAAATAGTAATAATAATTTAAGGGTCTGTGGGCATAGCCTAGTGATTGTAGCACTTGCCTCGGAAGCTCCAGACCCTGGGTTTAGACTCCAAGCAACACATAATAGCTGAGCATGGCAGCACATGCCTGTGATCCCAGGACTCATGAGGCTGAGGCAGGAAGATTGCTGTGAGTACAAGGCCAGCCTGGACTACATGCACAGTGAGTTCAGGACCAGTGTGGGCTAGAAAGTGAGACCTTGTCTCAAAAAAAAGAAAGAAAGAAAGAAAAGAAAAGAAAAGAAAAGAAAAGAAAATCTTTACTTGTGCTGGGATTACAAGCACGCACCACCAGGCATGTATCACTACAACAGGTTTACGTGGTGTCGGGGAATCAAACCTAGGGCCTTATGTCTGTTGGCATTCTAAGCACTGTTATTCCTCCAGCCCTTATTTGTTACCCTTAAGGAAATCAATCACTATATAAACACAATAACTGCACCAAATCTACTGGAAGAAAAAAATCCCTAGAAAATTTTTATGTAGTTAGAACAAGTATTTCTACCAAGAGAGAAAACTAACATGCACTGTGTACTGTGATATGCTGATGCAGGCGTGTAATCCCCATTACTTTTGGAGGCTGAGACAGGATAGTCGGCCTGGGCAACTTAGCAAGACCTTGTCTTGTGTCAAAATCAAAAATAAATTTGGTGAGAAGAATACCTTTTCTATGGCACAATTGCTTTTATTGTGCCAAGGCCATGAATATTTCTGATAAAGCAGTAGTCCCAACCTATCTGACACCAGAAACCTGAGTAGTTGAAGACCATTCTCCCAAGGGGAGAGGAGAGAGGATAAGTCATTACATAGTAGGTAAACTGTAGAAGACAGCTTCAGGTTTTGTGTAAGAACAACAAACGTACAGCAAAATATAGGAGAAAAAAAAGAAACTTTGGCAAAAATCCCAACAGAGGGATCGGCTAGACTCAGAGAAGAGGCATCAAGATTTGACCACTGCGGCCCATTCAAGGAGCTAAAGAGTGGTGATTTAAGTGAAATGATTCAGATGCAAAAGATTAAATATGTTAAGTAATGTATAGTCTCTCTGACTTGGGAAACCCAGAATACAGACATTATATAGAACCACATGATGTGGCAGAGGGGTAAGGAATGGGGAGGGTATGGGAGAATCAAAAATGGGAAGGTATTGTAAAGTTGATAGGATATACATGCGTACAAAATACTCAAGTTCATTGTAAGCATTATGTATTGCATATGTATATGAATAAAAATAGTGGGGGAAAAACAAAAAAGAAAGAAAAAACTACTTGGAGGTGAGGTGTAATAACTCAGTGGTTAAAGAACTTGCTTTGCAAGCGCAAATCCCTGGGTTTGATTTCTCAGCAACATATAAAGCTGGGTGTCATGGTACATGCTTGTAACCCCAGCACTTGGGAGGCTGAGGCAGGCAGACTGCCCTGAGTCCAAGGCCAGCCTGGGCTACAGAGTGAGACCCTGTCTCAAAAAAAAAAAAAAAGAAGAAGAAGAAGAAGAAGAAGAAAAATCCCCAGCACCACATAAACACGAGCTAGGTGTAGCACACCTGTAATCCCAGATTTATAGGAGGCTGAGATAGAAGGATTGCCTTAAATTCCAGGCCAGCTTGAGCTACATAGTAAGTTCAGGATCAGCCTAGACTCTACAGGAAGATCCTGTCTCAAAAACAAAATAAAATGAACAATTCACAAAATCACTCTGAGACACTCTTTCCTCCTACAAAAAAGGCCTCCAATCAAATCTCCAAATGCTTTCGTAGTAGCTGCTTGGAGAAGATACTTCAAGCCTCACCAAATGGCAAGAATATCAAACCCACGGATGCAAGACAAGTTTCAGCAATTTTTTTTTTTTTTTTGGCGATTCACTCAGGCTGGTCCTGAACTCACTATGTAGCCCAGACTGGCCTGGAACTCACTGCAGTCCCTTTGCCTCAGCCTTATACATGTGCATCACCACATCTAGATTTTCTTTTTAATTTGGTAGTGGAGAATCAAACCCTGGGGTTTTTTGAGCATGCTGGGCAAGCATTTTAAACACTGAGCTATGCCCCACTCCCTGTCCAGCAACTGTACAGGGCCTATCTTTGGCCACAAATTATAATTGATCTTAGTCAAAGGCTTGAGGAGCAATAGCCACAAGTCAGGGATTTAAAAAGCTACATCAGCCAGGCCTGTAATCTTAGCACTTCGGGAGGGTGAGGCAAGAGGATCACAAATTCAAGCCCAGACTTAGCAATTTAGTGTGACCCTGATAAAAGATGGGGGAAAAAAAGAGCTGGGGATTTAGATCGGTGATTAGAGCAGTTGCCTAGGAAGCAGGAGGGCCCAGGGTCAGATCTCAGGACGTGCACTTCATAACAGCTGAACATAGTGGCACATTTCTAATCCCAGCAATTTATAACCCAAGCAGTAGGTTCTGGGTTTAATCCCTAGAACCAGAATTCAGAAGCAATGGCAGAAGCCAATAATTTCAGCTATTCAGAGGCTAAGGCAAGACAATTCCAAGTCTGAGGCCAACCTGGGACACTTCTCAAGAACAGGATTCAGCTACGTTGTGATGCAGGCCTGTATCACCAGTACTTCAGAACTAGCAAGAAGCTCAAGCCCAGTCCCGGCCATTTAGCCTGAGTTTATCTCAAAAGTAAAAATAAAAATGAGGTGGGAAGCAGGGCATGGTGGCACATCCCTGTAATCCCAGAGTTCTGGAGGCTGAGGCAGTATGACTGCCATCATGAGTTCAAGGCCAGCCTTGGCCACACAGTTGAGGTTTCACACCAGCCTGAGTAACAGAGAAAGACCATCTCAAAAAAAGGTGTGTGTGTGTGGGAGGGGGAAGACTAGGGATATAGTTCAGTGATACAGTGCTTGTCTAGCAGGTGTGAGGTCCAAGGTTTAATCCCCAATACTGCAAAAAATAAATAAGGGGGGGGGGGGGGGGAAGCCAGGTACAATGGCAAATGTCTGTAAACTCAGCACTTTGGGAGGCCGAGGCAAGACCACCCATTTGAAAATAGCCTGAACTAGACAGTAGGTTCAAGGCTAGCTCAAACTACATAGTGAGACTAACTCAAAACTCCCACAAAAACAACAGGAAAAAAAACTATAAAGGCGGCTGTGAGTATAGTTCAGTAAAAGAGCACTTGTCTAACATGTGCAGGGCCCCTGGGTTCAATTCACAGCACAGTAAAAAGATATTTCTGAGTTAAGCAGGGTGATGCATGCCTGTAAGCTAGCGCTCTCAGAGGCTGAGGCAGGAGGATCACCAAGCTCCAGCCCAGCCTAGGCAACTTAGCAAGACCTTTTCTCCAAATCAAAACCAAAAAATGGGCTGGAGATTGGACCAGTGCAAAAGATCTGGGCTTGACAGCCAGTACCATTAAGAACTAATTAGAATCTCTGAAGAACCCCTGCATAGGCTGTTATATGTACTGTTAACATTGTTCCCTTCCAAGCCACTGTCATTTCACTGACCTTTGCAGTAAGAAGTATCACAGTCCTTAATTTCCATTCTCCCCTTTTTTAAAACAGGGTCTCTCTCTCTCTACAGTTACAGCTGTTCTTAGCTCAGTATGTAGCCAAGGCTAGCCTCTAACCCACCGCAATCCTGCCTCAGCCTCCTGAGAGATGGGACTACAGGTGTACACAGCCACGCCCAGCTGATTTTTATATGGTACTGAGAAACTGAACCCAGGCCTTGCACATGCCAGGAAAGTGTTTTAATCACTAGTCTCCTTGACCATTCTCTACTGATAATTTGATACATCCATAGCAGACAGTGAACCTTTAAGATGACCAAACTACTCAAACAGACAAAAAAAGAACCAAAAAGGACAGACAGGATAAGATGAAGATGGTCCAGAAGTTAAGTAAAATATGTAATGTGGCAAATCTATTACAGCTCAAGTAAGAGAAAAGTTCAGCTGGGGGGCGGGGGGCGCTGAATGAAGAGTAGGTCATGCAATTACAGTGCTTGTCTAGCAAGCATAAGGGCTTGGTTCAACTCCCTAGTAACCCATAAACTGGGCATGGCAGTACACTGTGTGAAGGGTCTCGGCTCCATCTGCAGTACCAGTGGGAAGGGGAAGAAAAACAATAAAGAAAAAGCTGAAGGTGCATCTCTGAGAGAAGAAGGGTGAGGGGGTTGAGTATGGGGCCACAAGAAACAAACCCGAATAACTTCCAGTGTCCCAAAGGCACTACATGATGCAGTCCTTGTCTACATCTCTAAACTCTATCATTTTTCATTTCAGTCCACTCCAAACTTATCTCACTATTTAGGTTTTCTTCTTTCCCTTCAATTGATTTTCAGATACTATAAGGTATTCAAAAAATTTTTTAATTTTTCCGTTGTAGGGCAACTTTTGGGTCATCTTGTATACTGAGTTTGGTGCTTGTATAATTTTTCTCATAGCATTAGTTTTACTTCAAATACAATAATCATGACCAAACAAACTTTTGTATTAAATTTTTAATATTTTTGTAAGTATTGCTGGAATACCCTGGATTAGAAATACACAAACATTTATTTACCCTCATAAAAAATGAAGTTCAATTTGTGTAAACTGTATTCTAGTTACAATTCAAAGTGCATCTCAGCTGACACATGTCTGTAATCCCAGCACTTGGAGCCTTTGTCAAGTTCAGGACAACCTAGGGTAGAGGGATTTCAAGATTAGACTGGACTATACAGAGAGTCCCTCTCTCAAAACAAAAGAACCAATGTATCTCATATTTTAGTTATTTACCATAAAAACGCATTCAAAATCAGCTGGAAGTCGAGCCCTGTGACAAAGGCCTGTAAACCTCGCACTCTAGAAGACTGATGCAGGAGGATTGTTAAATTAAGCCCAACTCTGGCAACGTAGTGAGATTAAAAAAGAGAGAGCGCGCTGGTGATGTGTCTCAGAGTAAAGATCCTAAATTTAATCCCCAGTACCGGGGCTGGGAGAATAGCAGAATAGCTCAGCAGCTGAAGCACTTGCCTAGCAAATGCTAAGTAGCTAAATTTGATTCCCCAGCACCACATGAAAGCTGGGCTGTAATCCCAGCACTCAGGAGTCTGAGGTAGGCAGGCAGGCAGACTGTCTTGAGTCGAGGGCCAGCCTGGGCTATACCAATGAGTTCAAAAATAGCCTGGGCTACAGATTGAGACCCTGTTCCAAAAATAAAATAAAATAGAAGGGGGGGTGGGGGGGTGGAGGAATGGCGCTAAGTACCTGAGTTCCTCAGCACCACATAAACTGGGCATGGTGGCGCACACCAGTAATCCCAGCACTCAGCAGGCTGAGGCAGGAGGATTGCAATGAGTTCAAAGCTGATCTGGGCTCCACAGTGAGTTCAGGACCAGCCCAGGCTACAGAGCAAGATCTTGTCTCAAAAACAAAAAGAAAAAAAAAAATCAATCTCCAGTACCACAAAAATAAATAAGTAAATGTGTGTTATGTGTATCATTTGGAGCAAGCACCAATAAAAAGAGACCAGCACTCAGAATGAGTAGTCTCAGGACTTATCTGATTTTCAGTCACATGACTACCATAATTACAAGTGCACAAAGCCTGTACTTAATACCTCAACACCACACATTAAAAATGAGTCAATTGGAGATAGGGACATAGGTCAGTGGTTATAGCACTTACCTAGCAAGCCCAAAGCCTTGGGTTCAATTCCTCAGCATCATATAAACAGGGTACAGTGGCGCACACCTGTAATCTCACCACTTGGGAGACTAAGGCAAGAGAATTCAAGGCTACATAGTGAGTTTAGGACTAGCCTGGACTACACAACAAACACTGTTTAAAAAAAAAAGTTAACTGAGGCCACACCTGGTGGTACAGGCCTGACTCCCAGCACTCTGAAGAGCTGAGGCTAGATAATCACAAGTTCAAGCCCAGCCCAGGCAATTTAATGCAACCTGTCTCAAAAGAAAAAAAGAAAAAAAAATACAGCCTGCCCAGTGATACAGTCCTACAATTCTAGCACTTTGGGAAGCTGAAGCAGGAGCATTCTAAATTTGAGCCCCAGCCTGGGTAACTTAGCAAGATCCTGTCTCACAATCAAAAGTAAAAATGGTGTAAGGATAAAGCTCAGAGAGAAGGCTCTGGACTTTACTTCCAGTAGCACATTAAATAAATACATGAATAAATAAAGGCTGGAGGAATAGCAAAGCAGTCAAGAGAGTTTGCCTAGTAAATACAAGGCCCTGAACTGATTCCCCAGCACCACACAAACCAGGTTGTGGTGTCATATGATTGTAATCCCAGCACTCAGGAGGCTGAAGCAGGAGGACTGCCACTGAGTTCAATGCCAGCCTGGGCTACAGAGGGAGACTCTCAACTAATTAAAATTTTAAAAAGGACCAGACCCAGTGGCACAGGCTACTGAGTAATCTCTCCATTCTTGAAGGCCAAGTTAGGAGGACCCAACTTTGAGCCCAACCTGGATAACTCAATGACTTGGTAGAGATCCTGTTTCAAATCCAAAAAAAAAAAAAAAAAAAAAAAAAAAAACCGGCTGGGGGAGCTGGAGGAATCATACAGCAGTTAAAGTACTTACTTAGGTAAGCATAAAGCCTTAGTTGGATTCCTGAGCACCACATAAGCCGGGCATGGTGGTGCACACCTGTAATCCTAGCACTTGGGAGGCTGAGGCAGGACTGTTTTGAGTCAAAGCCTAGTGTAGGCTACACAGTGAGTTCAGCACCAGCCTGGGCAACAGAGCAAGACAGAGAAAAAAAAAAAAAAAAAGGCAGAGGGGCTCTGGGGATGTGGCTTAGTTATGAAGGCGAAGGCCCTGGGCTTGAACCCCAGTGACCAAAAGAAAAAAGAAAAAACAAAAGAAAAAGAAGGAGGGTGAACTGCTGGGGATGGGGCTAGAGATGTAAAGGCCCTGGATCAATTCCGAGCAACAACCCCCCATTCAAACCTAAAAAAAGAAATTAAATATGGGATGGAGAGTAAACTTAGTGTGAAGCCCCAGGGTTCCCTGTCCTGTCCCACCTAAATAAATAAGTAAACAAATAAACACATAGATATCACTTGAAATAAATATTTGAAATAAGAATTTTACATTAGGTAAGCGCTAAGTACCTAAATTCAATTCCCCAGCACCACATAAACTGGGTGTGGTGGTGCATGCCTGTAATCCCAAGACTCAGGAGACTGAGACAGGAGGATTGCTGTGAATCTAAGGCCAGCCTGGGCTCCACAGTGAGTTCAGGACCAGCCTGGGCTATAGAGTGAGACCCTCCTGTCTCAAAAAAAAAAAAGAAAAAGAATTTTACAGTAATTACTTATGAAAGTCTCAAGAATTTATAATGTCCTAATTTTTTTTTCTTTGAGGCATCCTCTCAATCAGTAGCAGGTCAGGCTGATCTTGAAACTATATAGCCCAGGATGGCCTTGAGTTTAGGATAATCCTCTTGCCTCAGCCTCTGGAGTGACAGGATTACTCGCCCGGGATTACAGGTATGCAAGACCACACCCAGTCTACATGGTTCTGAGGAAAGGAACCCTGTGCTTTACATTTGCAAGTCAAGTGCTTTAACTGCTGTGCTATTCCTCTCATCCTGTCACTAATAATTACCAGTAAGCATATCATCAAAGAGCAGAATATAGGAGGACATACATTCTTATCAATAACACGTTTAAAATATAGTTATAAAACAGGACATAGCTCAGTGTGCTGCATTCATCAGGTCCTGGTTTCAATCTTCTGCACTACAAGTAACTCAACAAAGGTTTATTAACGTGTGGGCACAAGAAACTTGAATTCCACTTAATGGACCCATAATGGAGGAAAGATAAAACACACAGGGACTTCTTTTGTATGTGTACTACTGGGGATGGAACTCAGGTGTGCTCAGCCACCATTACTATTATTATGTTTGATTTGAGACAGGGTCTTATTAAGTTGCTCAGTATGGTTTGGAACTTTCAATCCTCATGCCTATCCATGGAATCACTAGAATATAGGTATTACAGCTGCAACAGTATGACAATTTCTAAATCCAGTGAACATGTACCATTTATTATCACTAGCAGCCATAATACCAACACAACATATTGCCTATGTAAGTCTATCAAACCCAAATTAATTCTCTGAAGAGTTAAAATGAGTCACTTTTTCCTCACAGAGTTAACATAAATCTCTGAGCTACGTGAAAGAATTAAGACCCAATCAATGTAAGCCAGGCATAGTGGTGGACATCAGTAGACCCAGCACTGTGAGAAGCTGAGATAGGCTGATTACAAATTGAGTTCAGCCAGTATAATTTAGTGACAATCTGTCTGAAAACAGGAAGTGCTGAGGGAGCTAGGGAAATAGCTCAGTTGTCAGTATATCTGGCAGCAAGTGTAAGGCCCTAGGTTCAGTTCTCCAGCGCCACATAAAAAAAAAATTTAACGAATGTCTATAATTCCAGCATTCTAGAGGCTAAGGCATGTGGAGTACCATGTATTTGAGGCCAACCGGGGCTACATAGTTAGTTCAGGGCCATCCTAGACTACCGAAGAAAATCACATATAAAAAAAAAGTGCTCAGAACAGAGCTTAGTGTTAGGCCCTGGGTTCAATCACAAGTACTAGGGGTGGCTGTGGAGGGAGAGTGGGGAAGACTCAAGGCAGCACCAATCTATCCTGACAAGAAATATCTTAAAAATCTGAAGATCTACCAGTCACACAGGCTGTAATCCCAGCACTCTCAAGAGTCCGAAACAGGAGGATCACAGGTTGGAGCGGAGTCTTGAGAAACTGGGCCACCTGAAGAGACTGTCTTGAAATCAAATATAAAAACTGGGGATGGAGACATAGCTCAGTGGTTAAAATTCTTGTCTTGCAAGCACAAAGCCATGGATTCGTTTTCCCATCACCACATAAACCAGATGTGGTAGTGCAATATCTGTAATCCCAGCACTGGAGAGTGCTTAGGCAGGAAGACTGCTT